>LBNU01036432.1:6330-26835 GCA_014162995.1 Artemisia annua | reverse complement strand
GAGGTATATGTTTCACAACCTCCAGGCTTTGAAGACTCTGAACATCCTGACAAAGTATACAGGGTAGTTAAAGCATTGTATGGATTGCATCAGGCACCAAGGAAGTGGTATGAAACCCTAGCTACTTATCTTTTGGATAATGGGTTTCATAGAGGAAGAATTGATCAAACTTTGTTCATCAAGAAATACAAAAATGATATCTTACTGGTTCAAGTGTATGTTGATGATATTATTTTTGGCTCAAGAAAGCCAGAGATGTGCAAAGATTTTGAGAAGCTTATGAAAGATGAGTTCAAAATGAGTTCTATGGGTGAACTCACATTATTTTTGGGACTTCAAGTACAGCAAAGGCCAGATGGAATCTTCATTAATCAAGACAAGTATGTGGCTGAGATACTTAGGAAGTTCAAATTCACTGATGCAAAGTCCTCTAGCTCACCTGCAGACAAGGTACACATCTGCTTCTAAAAGAGAATAGTGGAGAAGCAGTTGATGTACATATGTACAGATCTATGATTGGTTCTTTGATGTATCTCACAACATCAAGGCCAGACATTATGTTTGCAGTATGTGCCTGTGCAAGGTTTCAGGTCACTCCCAAAGAATCACACTTGACTGCAGTAAAGAAGATTTTCAAATATCTTAAAGCATATCCTCATTTGGGATTATGGTACCCTAGAGAATCTCCTATGGAATTTGTTACCTACTCAGATAGTGATTATGCTGGAGCTAGCTTGGATAGAAAATCTACAACAGGTGGATGCCAATTTCTTGGATGTAGATTGGTGTCATGGCAGTGCAAGAAACAAACAATGGTGGCAACTTCATTAACTGAGGCAGAGTATGTGGCTGCTGCAAGTTGCTGTGCTCAAGTTCTATGGCTTCAAAATCAACTTTTGGGCTATGGGTACAATTTTATAAATACCATCATTTATATTGACAATAGTAGTACCATATGCATAATTAAGAATCCAGTTCAGCACACAAAGACTAAACATATTGAAATTAGACATCACTTTATAAGAGATTGTTATGAGAAAAGGCTAATTCAAGTTGTCAAAATCCATACAGATGATAACTATGCTGATTTATTAACAAAAGGACTTGATGTGGAAAGGTTTCAGTACTTGGTAACAGGTATTGGAATGCTCAATCCATAAAATTTTTGTGTCTAATGGTCTTTGGTGTTGAGGGGAGGTTCTTGGTACTAAAATTGGTGTATATGTTTGTATAAGTTTGGATATGTTTTGCTTGTATTTTGTTTGTCCACTAACTTTTATGCAGAGACTAAGGCAAACAGTGGAAGCAAAAAGGCAAGCAGTGGTAAATATTACTCTCACAGTAGAAAAAGAAATACAGAGAAACTACAAACATTCATTCAAAATAAAAGTTTCATTCATTCAAAAGGAGAGTACAAATTACCACCATCAAAACACAAAGATAAAAGCCTAAAACAACCTACACCCTTATACTATATATAAGCTACTCCATTGGCTTCTTGCCCTTGCCCTGATAGTTTTGCTTGTTCTTCTGTGCACTCTTCCTTTTGTTCTTAAAGGTTGACTGCATTCTAGGACAAGCAAGCCCAAGAACTTGTGGAGGAGGCCTTGGTAGTCTTGCAGGCCTCTCTGGGATGGAGATTTGCTTCATGTTGGAGATAGATGCTCCCAAAGCTTTAGTCAGAGCCCTTGGCAACTCCTTGGACAAGGAATAGGACTCATCATCATCATCTGATGAGCTGGAGTAGAACTCAAGAGATGGTGCAGGCTCAGCAACAGGTGCAGGATTGGTAGTCTTCTTTGTTGGCTTCTTGGATGAAGAGGTGGAAGCACAGGGTGGAAAGTAACTTGCCCACCCTGATGTCTCTGAAGAATATTCAGAGGACATCACAATCTCTATGTCTGAGGAGGAATCAGATGAGATGTAAATGATGTTAGGAAGCTTGCTCATGGTGATTTCTTTTAGGGATCTTGTGAAAAGTTATGATGTGTTTTGGTGAAGATAATAGAGAGCCGAGTCCCTTTATATAGGGAAAGTCAATCAAAAGGTCTCATTAAAGAAGATTTACTTTTACCTATTTTGGTAGGTTGAGAAGTAAATAAAGATATTATCGGGTTGACTTTTAGAAGTATATTCCGCGTGCTTAATGATATAACTCAAAGTATCACTATAACTTTGGTTAAAAGTAACTTTGGTTTAAAACAAGTTGGTTATGAGTATTCTTTGTATTATACTAACTATTGCAGGTACATAACCAATCTTTGCTAGGAGTTGATCATAAAAGGTATATAACTGAGATACACAACAAATGGTTATTGATTCACCATGTCTAACCCACATAAGAATCAACTAGTCCAGAGCAAACAACTACTGGTAAAGATTTCACAAATCTGTTTATGGTTGATAGTTTACCAAAAACTATATGGTCATCAACTCACCATGTTCTTAGTAATTGAGATTGGCTAGTCCATAGCAAACGACTCATGGTAAAGACATATCAAATCCGTTGATAGCTGGTAGTTTGCTAAAAACTATGAAGAAAGCAGTTCAATTTTTATATATTTATTTTACCACTGCTTTTGAAAATTTTTGAGAAAAATTACCACTGCTAGTTCACAGTTTTCACTGCCAGTGTTATTTTTACCACTGTTGAACTAGCCGTTACAACTGTTGTATCAGTAATAAACTTTTTACTAGCCGTTGAGAGTAACTGCTTTCCATATTAATAGGGTAAAATTTTTAGAAGATTATGTACTTTCCTAATTGTATTTATTCTCTTAAGATAAATCTTTACCTTAGATAATCTTTCTTGCGCATATCTCTCAAACCCTAGCAGTATATATACTTTTCTCTCAATTGGCGAGTCATTATTTAATTCATATTAATTGTATTTATTCTCTTAAGATAAATCTTTACCTTAGATAATCTTTCTTGCGCATATCTCTCAAACCCTAGCAGTATATATACTTTTCTCTCAATTGGCGAGTTCATTATTTAATTCATACTAACACAACTTGGTTTTCATCAAAAGATACTATGGCACAAATCACTTTTGCAGATGAGCAAAACCAAGTGGCTTATTTGGAAAAGTCAAACGACAAGAGTGGTCCTATTTTTCATCATATTATGGACTTTCTAGACACTACTCATGTGAGGTATGCTTTACTTCTTAATCCCACAATCTATATCTCCCAAATCAAGCAGTTTTGGAACTCTGTTGAGTCCATCACCATTGAAGATGGAGATACACATGAAACTGTGGATGTTCTTCGAGCCACAGTGGATGGGGTAACTATTGATGTTACTAAGTCATCCTTGAGGAGAATTCTCCAATTGAATGATCTCAATGGTATCATCACATTACCCAATTCCGATATTCTTAAACATCTCTCAACAATGGGGTATGACACTTCTGACAACAAGCTTACTTTCAAAAAGAGTGGTTTTTGTCCCCATTGGAGATTTTTAATACATACTCTTTTGCATTGCTTAAGTCCTAAGAAAACATCTTATGAACAATTTAGTTCAACAATGGCTTACCCTTTGGTTTGTCTAGCCACAGATAGGATTTTTAATTGGTCTAAATATATTTTTACAAGTATGAAAGGCAATGTAAAGAGTTCAACAAAATTTTTGATGTATCCAAGGTTTGTGCAAGCAGTGTTAAATGAATTTCCACTGCAACCCCATAAAAGAGTTTACAAAATCCGTAGCCTTAAGCCCAAAGTTTTTCAAAACATGGATAAGGTTGGTACTGGGGATGTTAAACCACTTTTTCCTGAGATGCTTGCAAAGATTACACAGGTACTGGGTGAAGATGCAACAATCCCAGTTGTATCCCAAAACACACCCACAATCACTGTTCCAACAATTAACTACACTCCACCAGTTACTCACACTTATGAGAGGAGGCATAAACAGCCAACTCCTCTCATCACAACACAGCATGTTCCTGATCCTTTTGGTTTAGGAACAAGCAGTGGTGGTTCCAGGCTTCAACCTAGTCCAACTAGGATGGAAACTGAACCTTTGCCCTATGATTTACCTCTCCCAACAGGTAACACAGTTGGAAGTGTTGAGGGCAGTGAGCAACATATAGATTTGATGGAACTTTTTACCAACTTAGTAAAGCAGGTTGAATTTCTAAAGAATGACTTGGCACAAGTTAAGGAGCAGTATGCCAAGGATGTTACTCATTTGAAAGAAGAGATTCAAGCCTTGAAGGGTGAGTTACAGGGGTTACAGCAAAAGAGAAGAACTGCACAGATGGTGATTTCATCTTCATCCTCACCCAGTGATGATTTCTTTGAAGATTTTGAGAATTCTCCCAAACAGGGGAGGAAAACAGTTGCTGAAACTAAGGGGAGGAGAACAGATTTCAGAGATGAAGATGAGTTAGATGTTGATTTTGGAATTGAAGATTTGGCATTTGAGCCAATGGGTGATATTCAAGAAGAAGTTCCTCAACAGCAGCAACTTAACACAGATCAACCAGAGCAAAGAGATTCCACTGGTGCTACTAGTATTCCCACTGCAGATCTAATTTCTAGAGAAGTTCCTATTTCCACTGCAGAGCAAATGGTTCCCACTGCTGGACAGACAATTACCACTGCAGAGAAAGAAATTGAAAGGATAAGGAAAGAGAAAGGTAAAGTAGTTCTGCAGAGTGAAGAGCAACCAAAAGGGAAGGTTAAAAAGAGAGTACAAGCTCAAGTTGACTATGATGCTAAAGTTCCTAGAAAACTAAGAAAAGATGAAGTTGCAAACAAGAAGAGATTGGATGAAATGGAGATTGCAGACTTCATGGAGGCTAAAAGATTGGACAGAATGGAAACCACTGCTCCTATGGATGTCAATCCAATTTCCGCTGTTCCACCTACAATTCTGAGAGAGAAGATTCCAGAATTCACATATGTACCTACAGAAGAAGAAGTTGAATTCTTGATTGACAATGATCCAGTGATCAAGAAGAAAGCAATTGACCTAGTTGCAGATAAATCTTTAACTGAAAATCAAAGAACAGCTCAGTTGAATGATTTCATTGAAATGAAGAATAGACAAGCACTTCACGAAACAATTGGTTCAGTCAGAAAGGGTGAAAAGAAACCAAGGCAACCAACTAAGGCACAATTTATCTCAGTGATGAAGACTTACTGTTGTAGTGTTGGTGGCTGGAAAATGCATCAATTCAGAGGAATGACCCATGATCAGATTGAAGGTGTCTACTACAGAGTTAAAAGGCAAGATCTTGATTTTATTCCTATGAACTCTGAAGAAGAAGAAAGAAGATTTCCTAAATTCAAAAGAAAACTACAGATTCTGAAGAGCAAACCACTAAGAAGACAAAATTTGCTCAAGAACAAGACTCTCAATCTGAGAAATTTACAGAAGAACAGCTGACTGGTATGATTTTGATTGAAGAAGAAGACTTTTATCCAGATCCACTGCAAGTCAGACATCCTATTGTTGATTGGGAAGTTTACACTGCTAGTAATTTTGCTTCAACATGGAAGATTACAAGGTTGGGAGGTGAAACTTCATCATTTATTCAATTTGAAGATCTGATTAAAGCATGTGATAGAAGTGATCTTGATACACTGTGGAATTTGGTTCAAGAAAGATTCAAAGCTGATAATCTTAAAGATGTGAAGGAAATGCAGTTATGGGTTGATCTAAGGAGACTTTATGAACCTGACTCTAATGATAGGTACTGGAAGTTTGAAGCTATAGGTGTGACAACTACATCGACATATTATGATTCATGTGAGGTTCATCATGTTTCTACAAAAGCTGGAGTGGATGTATTTATGTTTGCAGAAAAGGAATACCCACTCAGAGCTGGAACTCTTACTACAATGTTGTCAACACAAATTAGAGTTCATGAAGATACTAAGAAGGTTAGAGCTTTGATACACAGGATACAATATCAGTGTTCAAGAGCAATCCAAGCCTTAAGAAGAAAGTGAAGAGTTTGAAAGAATTCCCCAAATCCTAAGAGATGATGCAGATTGAAGAAACTTATTGACTTGCAGAGCAATCATAAGTTTAGGGGAGGATTGTTGGGAATAAAGCTGACAGTTACCACTGATAGGCTTGTGGAAGACACTGCTGAAGAATACACTAGCAGTGGAAACCCATTACCACTGCTAGTACATATAGTACCACTGCTAATATGATAACTGTGATGTATTCGTATGTAGATAAATATAGAAAAGATCTTGTGTATATTCTATATAGATAGCTTAATACTTATCTTGTAAAGGACTCTTTGTGCTATAAAAGGAGGTCCTAGGTCATTGTTCTAGGTACGAATTAACCCTAGAAAGCTTCAAGGTGTAACCCTAGTGATAAGCAAGATCACTCGTATTATTATTAACAATATTGAAGCTTTGTGTTAAACTTCCATACAACTGTTCTCACTTGCATTACATCATACAATCCATAATCTAAGTATTGTTAAGTATATTCCGCGTGCTTAATAATATAACTTAAATTATCACTCTAACACAAGGCGTGTGTTTAGATCCATCAACTTGTTAGCTTAGCATTGTATAGACTTTGTGTAGTTTATACTTCATTTGATTGTGTATAGTCAGTTGTGATTGGTTAGTATTTTAGGCCTTAAGATACATAGTGTGACGGGAGTGGTTGTACCCTTGTAAAAGAACTCGACATCTAGCTTTGTGTCGGTAATCTTGTGTAAACGACGTGTAAGGTTTTCTTCGCCGGTGAAAGGAGCTTGTTGACTAGTGAAAGAAACTCTCGAGTTGGATACTCGGGGCGTGGAGTAGGGCAAGGAAAAAGAGTCCTTGTAGCCGAACCACGATAAACACTTGTGTTGTGGTTTGATCGTTTCTTTCTTTATCCTTGCATATTGCATATTGTCTTTAGTTTAGATCTTTGATTACACGGAAAGTTTCAAAAGATAATTAAGCAAAAACCGGTAAACTATTCAACCCCCCTTCTAGTTTTCCACAATTGGCATCAAGAGCTACGTTACTCAAGCTTTTAAAATATATTTTGTTTTAAAACTTGAAATGATCCATGGATTTTGAAAATTACAAAGAAGGGCAATCTATGCAAAGACCACCACTTTTTGAAGCAAACGGTTTTATATATTGGAAAAACCGATTTGAAACTTACGTAAAATCTAAAGATATAGATCTATGGTATATAATCATTGATGGTGATAATATACCCACTTTTAAAGATACTTCAAATAGTAAAGATGAGGATAGCTCAATTACTAAACATAATGAAGTTCAAAAGAAATTGATTGCTAAAAATAGTGAAGCAAAAATGATGCTTACAATGCTTTACCTAAGAAAGAATATGAAAGAGTATTTATGCGTAAAACCGCTAAAGAAATTTCGCAATCTTTAATAGTAACTCATCAAGGAAACTCACAAGTTAAGGATAACAAAATTGATCTTCTTATTCAACAATATGAACAATTTTCTATTCCCAAAGATGAGATTATTGATTGTGCATTTGCTAGGTTTAACACTATTATTACTTCACTCAAAGCACTTGACGAATCTTTTTGTAGCAAGAATTTTGTCAGGAAATTTCTTAGAGCACTCCACTCCATCCAAAATGGAGAGCAAAAGTGATGGCAATTGAAGAATCCAAGGATCTTTCAAGCATGTCACTTGACGAGCTAATTAATAACCTCAAAGTTCATGAAATGGTTATGGAAAAAGATTCGGAAATAGTCAAAGGCAAGAAAGAAAAGGTCAAGTCCATTGCCTTGAAGACTAGAGTTCAATCAAGTGATGATGAAGAATCTAGTTCGGATAGTGACGATGGAGAATACGCCATGGCCGTTAGAGATTTCAAGAAGATCTTTCGTAAACGAGGGAAGTTTGTAAGGCAACCTAAAGATGACAAGAAAACCTTCCGAAAAGATCGTGATGACAAGAAAGGAAAGGTTGAAAGGAAATACTTTAGGTGTGGAGACACAAGTCATCTCATAGGAGAATGTCCAAAACCACCCAAAAGTAAATCTCAACAAGCTTTTGTAAGTGGTACTCGGAGTGATTATGAAGAAGATGACGAGGAGCCAAAGAATGACGAAATTGCTCTCATGGCTCATGACTCAAATGAGGTACACTCCGACTCATCTTGTTCTTCTATTGATGATGACACCTTACAAAAGGAATATAACAAACTTTGTGAACTAAGCTTAAAAATCATAAACAAAAATAAATTTTTGAAAACTGAAAAGGAGTTTTTAGAAAATGAAGTTTATGAATTAAAAGAAAGGGCTAGGAGGTTAGAAAAGAGTAAAGATAGTGACACATTGTGTAAATCATGTGAAGAGCTTAAACTCGAAATTGAGAAACTTAGAATTACTCAAAATGATCTAATAAAACAAACCACAAAGTTTAAAAGGTTTGATAAAAGTATCTCTTGTGCGGATGAAATAATGAAACTTCAAAAGTCACCGTTTGATAAAACAGGACTAGGTTTCATGAAATTAGAAACTTCGAAGAGTCAAACGAAACAAGACAAGAAAGCACAAGAAATTAACAAATCTGCTACAGGAACCCACGGACCAGACGGAACCCAAAACAGGGTTCCGCCCGTTGAACCCAAAGGTTCTGCGAGGTCTGCAGCAAAACAATTAGTTTCTATGCCGGATCGTACTAAATTCGTTAAAGTCACAAATAAGCTCAAAACTAGTACAAATGAAACAAAACTAAAACTAGCTATTAAAGTTGAGTAGGACTTAGTAGAAATGAATTTAGAACTAAAACTACTCAACCGAGACCTAAGACTCCTATTCCCAAACGCCCCTTTCCAAAGAGTAACTACAACACACAATCAAACCACCAACATGGTTGGAACCAAAACTTACCTAGACATTATCAAACTCCAAACTACATGTCATAGAACCCATTTGTTCCATTTTCATACATGGATCAAGTTAATGGTATGTTTAACCAAAATGGACCCATGAGATATTGGGGACCAAATGTTTGAGTATTTTTCATAAAATAGGTGTGCTTCAAAGTTAGTTTGGAACTGGATGAATGGATCAAAGATAGTGGTTGTTCAAGGCACATGACGGGTAACAAAAACCTATTTTCAACATATCAAGAATGTGATGGAGGTAACGTTACGTTTGGTAGCAAAGCTAAATGCAAAATCATCAGAAAAGGTACAATCTCTCATAACTCCCTTTCTATAGATGATATAGCTCATGTTGATAATCTAGGTTTTAATCTCCTTAGTATTAGTCAACTTTGCCGCAAAAAGTATAACATCCTTTTCAGTGAAAATGGAAGTAAAATACTTAAAGATGGCATAACTATAGCCAAAGGTGTTCTTAAGAACAACGTATATGTCATGAAGATGGATCAAACATCTAGAGACAGACTTTGTCTCGCATCATTAGATGAATCTTCAACTTTATGGCATAGACGTTTAGGACACGCTAACATGAGACTTATCCAAAACCTCTCCTCCAAATTAGTTCGAAACCTACCTAAGTTGAAATATGACCAACACTTTTGTGATACTTGCAAAGTTGGTAAACAAGTTCATAGTAGCCATAAGGCTAAAAACATGGTGTCCATGTCTAGGTGTCTAGAACTTTTACATATGGATTTGTTCGGTCCATCCACTATACAAAGTTATGGAGGTAACTTCTATACTTTGGTAATAGTAGATGATTATTCAAGATACACTTGGACAAAAATTTTGAAAAGTAAAAACGAAGCTTTTGATCAATTTGAAATTCTAAGTAAGAAAATTCAAAATCAAGTAGGAACTTGCATTGTGTCTATTAGAACGGATCACGGTCGTGAATTTGATAATGAATTTCAATTTGGAAACTTTTGTGATAAAAATGGTATAACTCATAACTTTTCGGCTCCACATACCCCTCAATCTAATGGTGTAGTAGAACGTAAAAACCGAACACTTCAAGAGATGAGTAGAACAATGCTTAATGTACAAAATATTCCACAAAAGTTTTGGTGTAACGCCGTTGACACATCAACTTATATTTTAAATCGTGTCTTAATAAGACCATTTTTAAACAAAACTCCATACGAACTTTATAAAGGTAAAAAGCCTACACTAGGTTATTTTAGAGTATTTGGGAGTAAATGTTTTATTCTTAACACAAAAGATTATCTCACCAAATTTGACCCAAAGTCTTATGAAGGTGTGTTTCTTGGATATTCACCGAAAGTAGTAAAGCTTTACATTGTCTTAAACAAAGAACTATTAGAACAGTCGAAGGAATCGTTGAACGTAACAATTTGACGAGAGTCACCCTCCCTCTAAAGCTATTCCACCACTTCTGGTAGATGTGACTATAGTTGAATCCAGTAACTAGAATGTCCAGAGATCTTAGATAATGACAAGGAAGATGAACTATTAAACAAAGAAATTGTCAATGTCAAAGAATCAAAAAGTCATCCATTAGATGGCATCATAGGAAACATTAATGAAAGAACACTAAGATCAAAAGTTCAAAATGAAAGAAACTTCTTTTGTTTCGTGTCAACCATTGAACCGAAAAACATAAACAAAGCAATAAAAGATGAGTCATGGGTAATAGCCATGCAAGAAGAATTAAACCAATTTGTTAGGAATGATGTTTGGACCTTAGTTCCTCAACCAAAGAGTCAAACAATAATTGGAACAAAATGGGTCTTTCGTAATAAAATGGATGAAAATGGTATAGTGTCTAGAAACAAAGCTAGGCTAGTAGCACAAGGTTATAATCAACAAGAAGGCATCGACTACGATGAAACTTTTGCTCCGGTTGCTAGGCTCGAGTCAATTAGAATTTTACTTGCATATGCATGCGCACACAATTTTAAACTCTTTCAAATGGACGTCAAAAGTGCATTCCTAAACGGGTTTATAAATGAAGAAGTATATGTTGCTCAACCACCGGGCTTCACCGATTTTGAAAAACCTAATCATGTTTACAAACTTAAAAAAGCTTTATACGGACTTAAGCAAGCTCCAAAAGCATGGTATTATCGACTTAAAACCTTCCTAGTTGACCATAAGTATACCATGGGCTTAGTTGATAATACTCTCTTCACTAAGAAGAAAGGTTCACATATTATCATAGTCCAAATCTATGTGTTGATTTCTCAAAAATCATGCATGACGAGTTTGAAATGAGTATGATGGGAGAACTCAACTTTTTCCTAGGACTCCAAATCAAACAACTAGAAGATGGTATCTTCTTTAACCAATCAAAATATGTTAAGGATATGCTTAAGAAATTTGGTCTAGAAGATTCAAAACCAATCAAAACACCTATGTCCACGAAAACTAAACTCACCAAGGATGAGGAAAGTGAATCCGTAGATAGCACTAAATATACAGGTATGATTGGAAGTCTACTTTATCTAACGGCTAGTAGACCCGACATTATGTTTAGTGTTTGTCTATGTGCTCGTTTTCAAGAAGATCCTAAAACAATTCATCTTGAAGCCGTTAAAAGGATTTTTAGATACATTAAGGGCACTACACATTTAGGTTTATGGTGTTGATGCTCGGGATTGCGATCACGCACTAGGGTTTTACTTCTCAAGGGATCTTGAGAAGCTTGCAATCCCCACCAGGCCGTGTACCTGATCGATGTAGTATAGTGTAGTGGCAAGTACCGGGGGATTGATCGTTCTCTGCGGGAATAGTGTCGTTAGGATTGAAAAGCTACTCTAATAGGTCTAGGGGTGAGGGAAGATTCTTTTTGTATTTTTATATTTTAATGAAAGCAAGTAAAAATCTCGGGTTTGAAAGAGTGGGCGGAATTAGTTGCTAGTCAACTAACCCAAATAACTACTAATGAAAATAAAATAAAATAACAAGAAAGTAAATGTTTGTGAAAACTAATATGGAGAGAGGTGTGTTTACTTAGATTTCCTTACTCCCTAACTATCTTTTACCAATTGATTAGTGTGTATTAATTGCGTGGATGACGGATTGTATTCCTTAATACCATTCGTAGGGGTGTGTACGGACTTCCCCTAACTCTATGAGATCCTACTTCACTCCTATGTCGAGCCGGCTAAGAAGCTCCTAACATGGGATCACTAGAATTCACTCATGCATTAAATACAATCAAAATAACCTTAGTACACCTTGGTTCATGTTTCTTAAGACGTTCAAGCATGTTACCAACCGGAAGTCTGCCAGTTTTCTTAAGCCTAACATCGATAATCACCCATCCAATACAATTAATAACACACCATTCAATCAATAATCAATAGTTAGGTTTCGTTAGATCTAAGCAAACACAAAGAAAATCTAGCCTAGCATGTTAAACAAAAGACAAGCGTAAGATAAAATCAAACAACACATAGACATATTGAATGATTAATTGATTACTTATCTTCAGTGTAACATGAGAGATCCAAGGGTATAAAACCCTTAAAAAAGCTGCAAAAATCGTCTAGAGTTTCTCTCTAAAAAGTTCCACACGAATGACTAAAAATTATGCGAATATATATAGAAAAACAGATCTGACGGCGTCACGTTATGTGCTTGACGCCGTCACCTCGCCGTGGTTAGGGTTTCTTGATGGCCTTCTTGACGTCGTCCCCCTTTAAACTCCCAAATTGTCTTCTGGCCCGTCAAGGCCTGACGCCGTCAAGCTTGGTCTTGACGCTGTCAAGGTATTGTTCCAGCAGATTTTTGACACTTTGTCGAATTCTTCACTTTTATGCTCCGAAAACGTCCAAAATGCTTCCTTTTCCAGAATTTCTCTCCAAAGTACCTAAAATGACAAAAGCAACGATTTAGGGCGATATTTGATCAAATAAATACGATTTAGGGCTTAAATGACCCCCGAAAAGCGTTACACTTTTCGCCTCATCAGTTGTTATTGGAACTAGTAAGATTGATCAAAGTGCAAGGACTTCTTCTCCCTTACTTTTGATCAAATTCAAAGACTAATGGCTTTGATATGTTCAAAGTCTGATTCTAGTTAGTTACAGTCTTGTACACCAGGTACTTTTGCCTTTTCTAATCATGTCATTAGTTTTGTTAAGTTTAGATTTTTTAAAACTATAATACCAATATAAGTACTTAGACTAGTTTTTATGGTCACCTATATCATCACCTCCAGGTTATCGATACATCAGCATTCAACACATCATAACTATCATCACCTTTCAACTTTTATGGTCATCACTTTATCACTACCAAACCTATTTTTTAACAAATTTAATTAAAAACTAATCTGTCATTCATAATTAAAACCATTACATTAAAAGTTAAAAACATCATACATATTAAAAACCTAAATTAAACTTCATGAGAAAGGTGTTCAACCAAATCAACACGAAGGTTTTGATGCACTACGATTTGATTTGTCTGATAACTTGTAGTGTTTGTCCATGGGTTCGTACCAGGTTGTCCGGTTGATGTGCTTCCTCTGGATATCAATCGGGAGACATCGCATTCCATTTATGTTTTTGAATCATATTATGTAATATGATAAAATCATATTATGTAATAATGCATGTATACATCATATTCCTTAATGTTACCAAACGCATTGGTCGTACGGGATTGGCTAATATAGCCATTTTTCTTGACAACACTAAACGCTCGTTCCACATCTTTCCTTGCTGCTTCATGCATTCGCTTATACCATATTCGCTTGTGGTCATCGTCACCTGGATTTGAAAGTTATTTAACAAGTGTCACTCTTTTCGGATATATCCCATCAACAAGATAATATTCCCATCTGTAACTTACGCCGTTAGCCACAAATGGAACCTCCTGTGTTTTTTCGTCTTTGAGATCTTTGAATATAGGCAATTGATGTATAACATTGATGTCGTTGTTTTCCCCATGATTACGTCTAAAATATTGCCCTTTATATGCGTTCGGACAACCAAACCACTCCCAATCTATATAATCAAGGCTTTTTAACATTCCCGAAAATCCATTCTTTACTTCGTGAAACCTACATAGCTTTTCAACATCAGTGTAAGTAGGTTTTTGCAAATGCTATGCTCCATAATTTCCATAACAAACTTAAAAAATAATCAAGAGAGTCACGAGAAGTTGAAGCGCCCATTTGCAAATATTCATCAAGTGCATCAAAAATGATGTCGTATGCCAATTGATGAATTGCAGAGGTGTACTTCATTAATGGCGAAATGCCTTCTCTTCCGGTACAATCAATATTATTATGAAAGAATGTACAATGATTAGTTACTTCTTCAACTATGCTTGTGAATAGCTCTCAACTCATTCGAAATTTCTTCCGAAAATGATATGCATTGTACATCGGATGTGCACTAAAATAGGCAGCGACTAAACAATCATGAGCACCATAACGATCTCTATTTACGATGTTTCTCGTCATTCGCAAAGTTTCACCTTGTCGTCTATTCTTAATAAACGACAACACTCTTTTAGAAAAAAGAGAAGTTCCTACTAGTAACTTCTTTTTCTTCCGATGAGTCTGTAAACATGAACGCTTCATAATTTATTTGGATAATGAAGAATAATAAATATTTTGCTTGAGTATGTATATAATAAGAAAGATGATGTTTGAAGTTGCGTATAATAATGATGGGGTATAAGGGTATTTATAGGTAAACATTACTGTTTGAAGTGGGGGGCCCACAATACAGATACGGTTTTTTTTTGCTCGTCACTCAACAGGTGATGGTGATCACCGCTTTCTCTTTTTACCATTGTTGATGACCATATTAGGGCTGTGTGGATGTACCTATTAAAAATGAAAGATGAAGTGTTGGATAAAATCCAAGTGTTCTGCAATTTGATTAAAACTCAGTTTAATAAAAATGTGAAATTTTTTAGGTCTGACAATAGAACAGAGTTTTTTAACCATAAATTTGAAAAGTTTTCTAAAACAAATGGAATTATATATCAAACCACTTATGTGTACACACTACAATAGAATGATACAGCTGAAAGAAAACACAAACACTTAATGTTGCTAGAAACATTCTATTCTTGCAAAACCTTCAGCTGAGGTTGAATATACAGCAATGAATAGTGTTACATGTGAAATAATGCGGGTTTTAAAGATTCTGGATGAGTTAAAGGTAAATGTGGAACTTCCAGTTCCTTTGAGCTGTGATAGCAGTTCTACTATCCAAATTACTACAAATACTGTCTTTCATGAGACGACTAAGCATTTTGAGAGAAAAAGTTTCTTCTGGATTAGATAAAACTGTTAAATGTAAAACATAGGATAATACGATATATTTATTCATCAAGGGTGTTGCTATTGGGTCTTTTGGATTTGTATCACAAGTAAACTTAAGGGGGGGATTTTAAAACGTATATTGTGATAGGACTGCAGGTACTATGGAGCTTGAGGGTAAGAAAGATACTTTTGGTTTAGTTATAATTTTCACCTAATCTTGTTTTGTCTTGTTTTTATTTTCTCAGGGACCAAATGTAAATTAAGAGTAAATTATACATATATATATATATATATATATATATATATATATATATATATATATATATATATATATATATATATATATATATATATATATATATATATATATATATATATTAGTATTTAAAGATGTGTTAATTTTTCTCTTATCCCCTCTTATTGAGATAAAAGTAGGTCCAAAACCTTCATAATCTCTTAATTGGGGGACTTACTAAAACTACACTCTCTCAGATAAGTGATTAATTAAGAACTTTATATGTAACCACTTAATTTATTAAACACCCTCTAAATTTTAAAAAGATAATACATGACAAGAGATTTTATGTTCAAATCTCACTAGATATATACATGTTTTAAGATTAATTAATGGTCAGATAAAAGAAAGATAGTCATGAGATACCTTTTTTTTAAAGTGTGAAAGATGTTCCTCAAAGTTTAATAAGACTTTAGACTTGTTTAACAAGTTTTATTTTTTACTCAGAGAATCAATTCCATTTTATTCCTTATAAAAAAGTTAACAATTACTAGAACATCTAAAAATAGTGATCTTATAATTATGCTACACATTCCAACATGCTTAAAATGGCTTGCAACCGAAAGCTTAAGCAAACATATCAAATTGAGTTAGTTTTAACTTTACACATGTATCTATTTTTGCCAATGTTGCTCGTTACAAGTTGTATGACCGTATGTCAGTATGTGGCGCATGGAACAAAACATCATCACTCCCAAAAAGAAAAGAAAAAAAGGCAAATCGTATTAACTAATACAGACCATCTTATTAATTTCGAACTAATTCTATCTTAACTCGATCATAGGTATAAAGCAAATATATTACAATGCATTGCTATCATTTGATATCTAAAATATTAGCCCCTACAAGATGTAGACCATTTTTGGCGTATGATCAAGGATATGAAACATGTGATGCCATAGTTTCAATACCGCATATCAAACGCTTACATTTGAAAATCTAGCAAAATATCGTCGACTAATGAGCTAAGTATCTCATACTCCAACTCCAAAACGACATTTTCTTTCTCCAATTCATTATCATATTTCGACCATTTGAACTTCTTCTCCATTTCGCGTATGTAAGTTTTCCTATCGTTTTCACACTCCCAATCTAGAAACATTTCTTGCATTTGTCCGTCCATCCAATCTTTCGCTACTTGTAACATTTCAAAATCGGAAACATGTTTGTCAATCATTGTCTCTTTGAAGAATGCTAATAAGAGGCTTTCCACGGCTTCGTGTTTCTTAAAATGTTGAGAAGAAATTGTTGATTTCGTTAGTTGAAGTAATGCCATTGCTTTCCTTTCGACTTGATTCTCTTCATGGGCAAACTCAAGGCATTTTTGTGTTGACGATTCAGATTGAGCTATTCGGTCTTCTAGCTTGACTGGCTCGAGTTGAGGAACACTTTCAAATCTTCGAGTCTTGTGCATCAATTTTTTTCTTTCTGTTAAATAGTAATACTGTAAGTTATTTATGAATTGGTAACCAAGTAAACAAAATGAAAAAGAAAGAAAGAACAACCTTCGACGTGTATGTGCCTATTTTGGAACGTAGAAGAAACGTCCTCCTCATCATAAAAGCTAGTATCATTGTCGCTTGGAAAATCCATCACAGAAACTGGACTGCATTGTTCTTCCTGATCGTTTAGCCAGTTGTTCTATAGATTATCATCGGCCAACAAGTCAAATTCAAATCATGTAAAAACGAACCAAATTGGCATATACCAAGTAATAAAAAGTTGTTATTTACCACGGGTAAAACCCTTTACCCTGACAAAAGAAAAAACCAGTAATAGAAGTTGTATGGTATATTCCCCAACTGCTCATATCATAATTACTGAAGTTTTCATTTCAACTACGTTTCTGTATAGTCATATAGATGTACAATGACACAAGTGATACTTTCACTGTCAGTAATATTTTACCAACATTACAAAATCTAAGAAATGACTTTGTCAAAGTTAAAAGTTAATCAGACAAAATGTGGTCATCTTCTCAAGTGTTGTATAACTTTTTTTAGAAATCTTCTGTAGTTTTGTATGCCCAACAATTCAAATTTTGACCTATAAAAGTCAACTCACTACTTGACAAATGATAATAAGTACAAGACACCTGTCCATAGGCTACCTCTTTACATGTACTATTAAGATTTTTCCAAAAATTAATCACTTAACTTGATACACCAACTTGAATAATCCGTAAATCAACAGCTTAATAAATGACAACAAATACTTTCAATTATGTAAACAGTGCATTAAATAATTCTAGTACTAAATAAATCACTTCCCATTTCCTAGTAATTACAAGTGCAACTACGGAGTACATTATTGTAAAGATATTCTTAACTAACATTTAAATACTCAAAACATTATTATGTTATATATGAAAACTTAAGTCATGGTACATAATATCAACAATCATCAATTTTCATTTTTCTATGTATCGTAACAACTAACAAAATATTTTCATACCAAATATATTCTTCGTAAGAAGATATGTCAACGCATCGTGGCCGACACAGAAGTTTAAGAAGAAACATTGCAATTTCCTTGAATACCCCTATTTGTCTATTTTCATATTCATTGTGCATACCAAACTCATAATCGGTGCAATAGTGGAAGGTGGTCCAAATAGGACTAGGGTTTTATGGTAAGTTAAATAATTTATATATATGAGTAACGTGCAAAATTGGTTTTCGTGGCTTGTTCATTTTGGTTGAAACTATCGTTATCACATATTATTGACATGAATCATCGATCTCTCACACACAAAAAGTACGTCAAGCGAAAACCATCTCGAGCATCGACATAGTTCGTCAGCTAGCTAGACAAAAAAATCAAGCCAACGCTTTTTTTTTGAGATGCATGATCTTCGTTTAACCTTTTGAAAAGGTTTTTGCATGAGTCATTTCTAGAAATGATGGTTTTCGCTTAACTTATTGCCTTACAAAAATGCTTTATATTATATCACTAGTTTACGATAGAAATGATTTCAGCCAAAATATACAAACTATGTAAATATCATCCTCTATTGCATGTACAACGAAGTTACACGTATGCAGAATCTACGGCACGAAGACATTTTAGATTGGTGCTTGAAAATCACGTACAATACACGTGAGGTCATAAATAAAAATTAATAAGGCCCCCTTTCTTCGCTGTAAAAATTTAATGCCTCAAATCCCCCCAAATGTTAATTTTTAATAATATTTCAAAATTAGGGTTAAAAAAATAGTATATTGTTTCAAATTTGAATCTTGCTTACAAACTTTCAAAATTCCGAACTCTATGAGAAATTCAAACCAAGCCAGTACCGTATAATTGTAAGATCAAACAGAATAGTTTGAGTTATAGCAGAAGTAAATTAAAAAATGTTTTTATTACTAGCTCACAGTTTAAGTACATATCATGGCACTTTAGGACCAAACAAATTATATCGAAGTATCGAACCAAATAATTATATAAGTTTACTGTATCCATTCCTAGCTAAAATCCTAATCTTTAGATTTGGGTCTAGTGAATTTATATCGGTGCAGGCCCCTACACACGAAAGATATTTACGAGTACACATGGGAAATAAGAGCAAACATGTCATGATCTAATAACAAGAAAAACAATAAATATGGGCCACAATGTTGTTTCGTGATCGTTATGTTTGTAGGTTTTGTATCATACAGTACCTTGATTACTTTCTAATAATGGAAGTTAAGTTTACTTTCTTTATAAACACGTTTTTGTTGTCAAATATAGTATTTCTGCAAATTTACTACTAGTAATTACTTCATAAATTACAACCTTTGTTACGTGTTTGTTCATATTTGTCTTTAGTTAATGTCATAAACAAGTACTCTAATTATAAAAGTGTACTAATCATCAAGAAACAAGAGTTAGTAAGCTACTAAAATATTACTGCTATTATTGTTAAAAATTCGGTGGGGATTTAAGAAATTTAAATAACAAAGTACAATCAATCAACGGTGCCGTGGGAGACATAATCTAAGATAATGTTATTAAGAGTACGCAAAGCATTAAATTATGTCTCACCTTTGCATTTTCGTTAGAATCACAATAGTTGGTGGCTGGTGCGGTTGCGGTGGTTGGCCCAACTCTCTTTTCGTTCGTCTTCTTCTCATTATCATCAACAACCTCGTTTTTAACTAACTGAAGCTCCAATGAGTTGCCTGTGGTAGAAATGTCACTTGTCGCATTAAATCCACTATCAGACCAAGTAATCGTACTATTACTATTACTATTGCTGTTACTATTACTCGTTGAGCTAATCACATCCGTGGTACTAGCTGAACGAGTAATAATCTCCTCTTTGAGTAAATCACCGAAGGATATTAACCTTTTGACCTCGTTGTTATTATGATCAGTTTTCTTCCATAAACCATGTTTCAATAGCTTTCGAGAAAGGTTCCTAGACATAATATTAGTACTCTTGAAGGGAAAATTCTTGAATGCATTGAACATGACATTAGAAGCTCTTTGCAACATTGAATATCGTTTTGGTTTGGGTTTTGCCTTCCATATTGTGTTGGTTTGTTTTGAAGGAAGTTTAGGATTTGATTTAAGATCCATTTCGACAAGGAATCGAATGGTGGTGCAACGTTGGCGACGAGGGTATGATCTGAATCCGTTGGAAGAACACGAACTCATGTCGTCGAGTAAGAAATCTCGGAGTAACAGAGTTTTTGGCATTGTTTTTGTGATGATTTTGGGATTGTCGGAAAATGAAGCTCTTGAAGGTATTATAGACATGGTGAAGTTAAGGAAATAGATGATGGTTTGGTTGGATGGTTAGGACTTTGAAATGGGGGGTACGGTGGGAATGACTTCTTATTTGAAAAGATATGATTTTTATAATGTTTGTAATACATGTTGATACGAGCTTACTTTCTATGTTCAAAATTATAATAGCAGTTATTTATTTATTTATTTTATATTATCTTAATTTAATAAAAAGTACATCAAAATGTCTAAAAAAAATTAAGGTGGTGTTTGAATCAATTTGATATACTTAATAAGATTTTTTTTTTTTTTTTTTTTTTTTTTTTTTTTT
>LBNU01036427.1:100834-110849 GCA_014162995.1 Artemisia annua | reverse complement strand
CTTGAGAAATATTTACAACTTTACATTTGTGAAGAGTTATTATATTATAAATATACTTTATTATTTATAATATAATTAAATATTAAGTCCTTATAATATATATATATATATATATATATATATATATATATATATATATATATATATATATATATATATATATATTACTTGAAATTTAGAAAAGTATATATAAAAGTAAGTATTTTGTAAAATACTCCAAGTGTTAATATTTTTAGAAATTTGGGCATGACCCGCTCGTTTGTTAAACGTTTCCATTTTCTCAAGTGTTGCAAATTCTCAATTTATTTACTAGTCTCTTGTACGTAGAGTTTAGTACGTAAAAACTATATTATTCGTTATATATATATAGTTATCATTTTAAATCCGTTCTACGTCACAAAAATAATCATCGTATGTCCAAATATATGTAAGAACTCGTTTTTGTCATCCGAAACATTTATTGGGCTTAAATTTCACTATTGGGCCCCTTAACCCAATATTAGCCCAAAACTATATAATACGGTTTTAGTTACGTTTAATATATCGTTATATATCGAAATTAATTTCTACACGTCCGATAATAATTTTTAGTCAAAAAGTCCAAGTTAGAAAAATACCCATTGGGCTTGGCCCAACTGCCAACGAGTTCCAAAATGGGCTCATTGGGCTCATTGGCCCAATAACCAATTTAGTTGTTTAATTTTTATATATCTTTTACTAGACTATAGACCCGCGGGTTTCGCGAGTGGCTATATAAAAAAGTATAATTAGAAATAACTTGAAACATAGAACAAATCTGTATTCATCTGCTAAAATAAGACATTCACTAAGATATATAATTTAAACCTATACAAAATGTGGTATATTATAAAAAAAAATAGATGACACATGATTAAGCCTTGGTATAAAACATGCCAAAAAAAATAAGATATAAATCTAAAATCGCAAACATAATGTATCAACTCATACCCCATCTATTCAATCTTAAAACCACTTCAAAAAAAACTTAATAGAAAAGTGAAGGAGGTTTAAGAAATTGCAAGACAATATGGTATGAAGGGTCAAATTAATCTTGAACCCCAAACACAAAATGTAGACATGGTTTATTTTCATGGAAAAATCATCTTCATCATCATCAACAACTTCATATTTACCTTGTGACCAATTAGGCTCAGATATTAAAACAATTGGAAAAAAGAGGGTAAATCCGCCATGGCTGCATATTTACCAATTTACCCTGCCATGGCTGCAAATTCTATCATTACAGCTTGTTAGACCGACAGGATACACAAATAGCATCGACCTATCCAAAATTAATTGCACAAAATTGCCCGCTCTTAAGTCGTAAACCAAGTAATAAACACACAATTCTTAAGTTTCAAATAAAACAGAGACCAAAAAGTTGTATGAAGTGGGTCAAGTGTTAAATCCCAAGGCACAACGGTTTGTAAGTGTATTCTATCTTCAGCATTGTAGTTTGTAAATGAAAAGTAAATAAATCGAAACTTCACTTCAAGATCGTAGACATAAGCAAAAATTGACTTAAACAAAAAAAACATATCAGCTATTCTTAGGGAATAAAATTTCCATGTAAGCTACTTAACAAGCCACAAGTGCTTAGGGTCCAAAATGAAATTAAACCTAGAACAAATATAAACTTGGCATTCCATTATCAATTCTCTATCTATGTACAAGTCTGTGGCATTCACTGCCAAGGTGTAACTATCACACATAGATGAATTCCTTGTACTCCACTTTGTAAACTCAGTCATCATAAATTTGTAACACAAGTTAACCCAAATAACGATTTATCAGTACATTCTTGAGAAAGAATATAACATTTTTCGAGAGAGAAGGTTCCTTTTACACTGGAATTACAAATAATTTTCTTATGATAGGAAAAAGGAATTGAGAAGTTTATAACCTCGTACTTTACTCACTAATCATTGGTTGGATTTCATATAGCAATTTTAAAAATTCCTACACCAAAGAACAAAATTGCAAAATATCACAGGCATTAATATATAACCAAACTGAAGAAACCTTTAACATTAACTTGATATACCTAGTTTTAACATAGCATTTGGATCACACATAAAATGATTCACAAAATAATATTGTTTCGGTTATACTCGCTAATAATAGAGCTTGGAAGAAGGCAATGGTTAAAACACCTATTAAAAAACACAAAAGTTCGAATTAGGTTTTCGATCATAACGGGGAAAAAAACACAACGACGTTTTAGTTCCAGTGAACTTTGGGCCAAGGCCATCCAAGTTATGCAACTAATTGCAATATTATCTAAAATTATGAACAGGGATTCTAAAATAATCCAAAGAAATTGTTACATATGAATATCAAATAAAATAAGGAAGAGTAGTTTTCGCCTAAATATGTTAAAGAATATATTTACAAATCTCGAGTTGACTTTTTATAAGTAATGATTAATAGCATCAAATTCACTCTTAAATATGAGCATCAAGAATGACTAAAATTGAAAAATCCTAAATTAAAAAAGATGAAAGATTAAGAATTACCTAATTAATGATTTTGCGCCGCATGATGCTCCTAACAACACCAAAAAAACAATGCGAAATTAGAGTTTAAAACAACATATTTATATAGTAAAGAAAGTTTGTTAATGAACTTGCCTAAGTACGCCATCTTCACAATGAATCAGCCACTTTGGGGGTAGGAAATTAGTGGGCTAAAATGTGTTTAACAATAGTGGTAAGATTTGAATGATCGGTTAATAAGATAAGATGGCTTAAGTTTTGCTGAATATGAGGAAAGGAGAAAATACGGAATGAAGTGAAAAGGTTATTAGAATGGGACGCGTGGTAATATGACGTCAATATATGACGTCAGAATTGGGCTTTTGGCATTCAAAAAACTTTTTATTTATTATATATAAAGATATTTAAACATAATTAACTCTTTTAATTATGTTTAATCCTCAAATTACAAAGTTTAGTCAATATTATTTTTATTCACTTAAAAATAATATAATTCGACTCTAATAATTAAATTTCACCAAAAATTACATTTTTAACTAATTATTTATAATTAGTTAAAGTTACTTATCATGTATTTAATTATAATCTTTCAACTAAAACTTCCACCAATTCACCACTTGAGCTAAAATTTTATATTTTTCAAAACCCCAATAATTTTATATTTTTATTTTAGGCCGATTTATATATATACATATATAAGTGTATATATCGTCTTAAACTCGCGTAATTAGTGTAAATCACATTTGTACCAACAAATTAATACCACAAGCAACGATATTTACCACACAAGCAAGAAATACTAAAATGAACCAGTAGCATTTAATGAAGCAAGGTTTTCATGCATGCAAGATATATATGTATAAACTTGTCAACTTAACAAAATATATGTATTTAGCACTTGGTAACAACTTAGATCATCATAAAAACATGTAATAAACAAGATTAGAAAAGTTTGATGATCCTTACAATGGTTTATGTTTGGAACGTGGCTAGGAGAGCAAAGAGAGACCCAAATGACTTCCAAATTTTACCCAAATCACCTTATATATAACCCCAAAACACTTGTATATCAAACCCTAGTGATCTTGATCTTCAAATTTTAGAGAGAATTGTGTTTGTGTGTGTGTTTATGGCCGGCCAACAAGAGAAGAGAAAGAGAGATATAGAAATTTTGGAACATGCAAATAACTAGTTAATAATATGATTTGGATAATAGCATGTATCTTGGATTATAAGATGTTTATTGGATATTAAGATGTAAAGTTTATTCCTTTGGTTGGTGGGTTGGTGTAGGTGGCCGGTTGGGATCCAAGGGGGGGGGGGAAATGTTATAACTTTGTCCCGGTTTGGTGTATCGTGTGTCGGTTTAAGCTTAAATGAAACCGTTACGTCCCGGTTTGACGTTTTTGGACACGAATACGTAAAATAAAGTTTTTAGCCACGGTTTTGTCAGAAAAGTAATAAAATGAGTTTACTGACTCAAAAATATATTTACTTGACATTTTTCACCATTACTGTGGTGTCGGTTCGCGTGCGGCGTTGTTTTTCAGCAAATACCGAGAAACTCTCAGTAAATTACGAAACTTGTCAGTAACTATCCGAAATGGATAAATTTGTGTTTACTGACAAAAATAAACTTTTTCAGTAGTCACTGTAAGCTACAATGTACAAAACATTTCCCGAAATCATGCAGATACATGCAGAAATGTGCTAAAATGCATATAACGTTCAAAGTGAATATAATAAATAGCAATTTATTATATAATTTAGTTTATGAAAAATACCATTTGTCACAGTCTCCCCTCCTTAGGGTAAATCCGTCCCGGATTTCAGTTCAAGCCGTTCGATGAGTTCGAAAAGAGATGTGGATATTTACGCTTGATTTCGTCCTCTCGCTCCCAAGTGAATTCGGGGCCTCTGTGAGAGTTCCAGCGGACCTTTACGATTGGGATACGACTCTGCTTCAGTCGTTTAACTTCCCGGTCCATAATCTCAATAGGTTCCTCGACAAAATTTAACCTTTCGTCGACTTGGATCTCTTCCAAAGGAATAGCAGAATCATCGTCAGATAGGCACTTTTTTAAGTTACAAACATGAAAAACATTGTGCACAGCGCTGAGTTCAGAAGGTAATGCGAGTCGATAGGCTATCGGCCCATCAGACCTTTTTACGAAGCCATTCTCGCTTTCTGGCATACCGTAAATTTTCTCGTTTGGTCTGTTCTCTTCTTTCATCACTTCCAGATGAGCCTCGAGAATCTTCGCTGGAAGAGGGGAAATAATCGTCATCCCTAACGATCTTACTCTGAGTGGTTTGACCCTCTCCTTTCGACTAAGCGCATCGGCAACAACATTTGCCTTGCCCGGGTGATAACGAATCTCACAGTCATAGTCGCTAAGAAATTCTAACCATCGTCGCTGTCTCATATTCAGCTCCTTCTGGTTTAAGATATGTTGTAGAATTTTGTGATCCGTGTACACCACACATTTAGTACCATAGAGATAGTGTCTCCATATGCGTAGAGCAAACACAACTGCGCCTAACTCCAAATCATGGGTCGTATAATTCTTCTCATGAGTTTTCAGTTGTCGAGACGCATATGCTATCACCTTTTCTCTCTGCATTAACACGGCTCCCAGACCTTTGTGTGAAGCGTCGCAGTAAATGACAAAATCTTCACTACCCTCAGGTAGGGCCAAAATAGGTGCACTGCACAACCTTTCTTTAAGGAGTTGAAAAGCTTCTTCTTCAACATCTCCCCAGTTGTACTTCACATTATTTTGGGTTAATACAGTTAAAGGCTTAGCTATCTTGGAGAAACCTTCAATAAACCTTCGGTAATAGCTGGCGAGTCCTAAGAATTGGCGTACCTCTGTGGGTGTCGTAGGTGCTGCCCAATCTTTGATTGACTCAATCTTGGCTGGATCCACGTGGATTCCTTGACTGTCAATCACGTGACCTAAGAATTGTACCGTAGATATCCAAAATTCACACTTCGAGAATTTGGCATATAGCTCTTCCTTCTTTAATAACTCTAAGATTAGCTTGAGGTGTTCCTCGTGCTCTTTCTCATCTTTAGAGTATATCAAGATGTCATCAATGAACACAATAACGAACTTATCCAAATACGACTTACACACTCTATTCATAAGATCTATGAATACTGCGGGTGCGTTAGTTAAGCCGAATGACATGACTTGGAATTCGTAATGGCCATATCGAGTCCTGAATGCCGTCTTCGGGATATCCTCCTCCCTGACTCGAAGTTGATGATAACCTGATCTAAGATCGATTTTGGAGTAAACTGACGAACCCTGAAGTTGATCGAATAAGTCGTCGATTCTTGGGAGTGGGTATCGGTTCTTAATCGTTAGCTTATTCAGCTCCCGATAATCGATACACATCCTGAAGGATCCATCCTTCTTCTTAACAAACAGAACCGGAGCTCCCCAAGGCGAAGAACTCGGCCTGATAAATCCTTTTCCTGACAGCTCAGCCAACTGCTCTGACAACTCTTGCATTTCCGTAGGTGCTAGTCGATAGGGCGCTCGCGCTACCGGCGCGGCTCCTGGCACCAAGTCTATACGGAATTCAATTTGTCGAGCTGGCGGTAGTCCAGGTAAGTCTTCTGGAAAGACTTCCGGAAAATCCCTCACAATTGGCACATCTTCCAATCGCTTCTCTTTGGGACTCTTCTCTTTCTTCTCGGAGACGTGAGCTAGAAAGAGGTAGCATCCTTTCTCGATGTACTTCTGCATCTTCGTACACGAGATGATATTCAACCTTGACGAACGCGCACGATCACTTCGATCTCCCTCAATGACGAGAATCTCGTTTCCGTAAGGTACTCTGACGATCTTTTCATCACAGATGATGACGGCATGGTATCTCGATAACCAATCCATCCCTATGATGACGTCAAAACTACCTAACTCTACTGGCATGAGATCGATATTGAAAGGGTGATTTAGCAAGTTTAGAGTGCAGCCTCTTATAATGGTATCTACTCTCTCTAGATTCCCATTAGCTAATTCTACGTCAAAGACGTTATCTAAGGTGGTCGGGGCAATACCAAGTAAATAGCTAAATGCAGTCGACACAAAACTTCTATCTGCTCCCGTATCAAACAAAATCGATGCATAGCGATTATTTAAAAGGAACGTACCCGTCACCACATTCGGGTCGTTCTGAGCTTCCCTCCTGCCAACAGCATAAACTCTGGCAGTAGCTCCTCCTCCATTGCCCTGATTCCCAACACTACCAGCTGTCATCTGGTTGTTACCACCATTCCCTTGATTTCTGGGCTTCTTGCACTCACTCTTATAGTGACCCTTCTCACCACAACCAAAACAGGTTACCTCTGCCTTACGGTTGTTGGGTGGTGCAGCTTGAGCAGTAGCTAGGGATCTAGACCGACAGTTCTTGGCCATATGCCCCACTCTCTGGCAATTACGGCACTTAACTGTACACTCTCCCCGATGATGTAGCTTGCAGCGGTTACAGAGAGGTGCGTCCCCTACGTACTCTCTCTTCTCAGACGTACCAGCTGCATATGCCTTAGCTACATTCTGCTTCTTGTGCTGAGATTGACCACTGTTACTCCTAGCATGATTCTCCCACTTTCTCTTGTGGTCATTGCTCTTCTCTGGAGTTTCTTCCAATAGCTGGTCCATCAGCTTGTTCGCTATTTCCATAGTCTCATGCAGATCCTTAGCCTTGGAAGTAGTCACACTTCCCTTAATCACTTGAGGCAATCCTCCCACATACCTCTCAAGCAACCTGGTCTCAGTCTGAACCATTTCTGGGCACAACAACACTAGCTCTTGAAACCTCTGGTTATAAGCAGCCATGTTGTTATTCTGTACCTTCAGGTTCCAGAACTCAACTTCCAACTTCATCACCTCATTACGTGGGCAGTACTTCCTGAGTACCATTTCCTTGAAATTCTCCCACGACATGGCATAAGCAATCTCAATACCAGCTGACTTCTTGTAGTTGTTCCACCAGGTCAAAGCAGCATCCATGAGAGTGAAAGATGCGTACTTAACCCGATTCTCTTCACTACAGCCACTGATATGGAACACAGTCTCTAACTTCTCAATCCATCTCAACAATCCAATGGCTCCCTCTGTTCCTCTGAATCCTCCTTCCATCACCTTCTTGAATTCATTGTAGGAACAGCCACGATTGTTGGTGGGTGGTCTTGAAGTTTCAGTGTTAGTTGTTGAGTTGTTTACTGCAGCGAGTGCGGCGGCTACTCGATCACTGACTAGCTGATCAAGTGTGGCATGGTTCACTGCTGGCGGATTTGTCGCGGTCCTGGGTGGGACTGCATCCTCAGCAACTCTTCCACGTGTAGCCCTTGCCGGAATGGCATTTTCCGCAGTTCTGCCTCGCGCAACTCTCGCTGGAGTCGGTGGGTTAGCAGTTCTTCCTCGAGTAGATCTGGTTGACCTTCGCTGAGGTGCCATTTATCTGCATCACAAAAGATGGCGATAAATGAGATCTTGTGTATGGATAAGAATGTCACATGAATATGTAAATATCATAGACACGATGCAAGGGTAAAGTCAACAAATAGAGGAAGCGAACAATCGAATAGATAAACTAAGCTTGTTATATTCATAAATCAAATCTGAAGTTCACAAAATTACAAGCTAGTTTAGAATGTCGTCACTAACTGATGACTCATCAGTTTAGTGGAAAATACAAGATCCTACGAAACTAAACTAAGAACGATCGCGCTCGGCACGCATCTGATCAAATGCTGCTGTCATCCCTCCAATGGCAGCCTCCAAATGAGTCACACGAAGTCTGAGCTCGGCGTTCTCTGCCATCACTGCTCCAATCATGTACTCAGCAGTCTCAATCCTCTGCCACTGAGCACGCTCAGAACCTCAAGCTCTACCAGGCATCCTATAAGTCTGGTGATGACCACTCCTCAAGTCCCTCACCTGAGCTCCCAACACTTCGAGCTCTCTACCATGCATCCTCTCAAAAGCCTCAAACCTAGCCTGGAGTCCAACTCTCTCCCTACGATTACCATACAACTCCTCAAACAATACACAAGCAGCCCTGTCAATCGTACCAACCCGCCTCTCTATCCTCTGTAGGCGGTCAGATTGCTCCAATCTCTGAATCTGGTCGGAATGAACCTCCAACAATAAATCCTGATTAGCTAACTGCACATGTATCTCCTGTATGGCAGTCAGCTCCTCACCCATATCTGGTGAATCCGGATGTAGGGATACTGCCTGTGAGGATGGTGGGGAAGGTATCGGTGAAACAGGTGGCACGAATGGAGGTGTCGACGGAGTATACTCTGGACTGGCGGCCTGAACAGTAACACATGGAATGTCTACCCACTGAGCAACCCCTGAACTCTGTACCTGAGCATCCCTGGAGCTCTGTCCGATCTCAAATACACCCTGAACATCCTCCATAATACCCTTGCCACTAGATGGCACATCTCTCCCTAACTCACCATCAATCTGCATATCACCAGCAGTAGGCTCAACCGGTGCTGTCTCAACCTGAACCTGTACCGAATCAACTGCTGGATCCTCCATTGGATCCTCCATCGGATCCTCATCCTCATCAGAATAGGATGATACAGATCTCCGTAATCGCTGTCGTGGCGGAGAACAATCTGGAGATGAAACCGGTGATCAACTGGAGTAGAGGTATTCGTATAACCATAACGAGACCTCAGATGTGGTGATATCAAAGATGAAAGTCAGATAGTCTGATCACTCGGACGTACTGACATGCGAGCTGTACGCTGAATGGTAAATAACACCTCTGCCATTAACTGGCACATCTCTCCCTAACTCACCATCAATCTGCATATCACCAGCAGTAGGCTCAACCGGTGCTGTCTCAACCTGAACCTGTACCGAATCAACTGCTGGATCCTCCATTGGATTCTCCATCGGATCCTCATCCTCATCAGAATAGGATGATACAGATTTCCGTAATCGCTGACGTGGCGGAGAACAATCTGGAGATGAAATCGGTGAATCAACTGGAGTAGAGGTATCCGTATAACCATAACGAGACCTCAGATGTGGTGATATCAAAGATGAAAGTCTGATAGTCTGATCACTCGGACGTACTGACATGCGAGCTGTGCGCTGAATGGTAGAAGTCTCAGCAGCTGAAGTACTCTGATCATGCTGTGAGAGTGAGTAGTGAGCAGGAGATGAACAATGAGCTGAAGCAAAGCGAGGTAAAAATGGTGAAACTGATGCTGGAGCTGTGTGTGTGGACTGAGTAGCAGCACTGATAACTTCCATAAGCGGGTCATCCGCAAATGAAACTGGCTGACGGGAAGGAGATGAGTGTCCAACGGATAAGATAGGCTCCACAACATCGAACTGACGAGACATGGTATGTGACAAATACGGTGCGGTATGTGTAAGTATAAAGAAAATACTTATATTATATATGTTAAATAAATACTAACAGTACAGTATAACACTTAAACATATAAAGCAAAG
>LBNU01036427.1:62283-95348 GCA_014162995.1 Artemisia annua | reverse complement strand
AATTTTTAAAATAATAAAAGTCATCTAACTTGTTACTTTTTGTCATTGTATGTAGCCATGATAAACGATCGTTAGTCTAAAGGACTAACATTGCAATGATAAATCTAACGATCGTTAGTTTAACCTGCCCCAACAGGTTAAAAAAGTCACCGCTACACGCAATGAACGGATTTTGCAAGTTCATTGACAGATTGGGAAAAAAAAAGAAGGCTACATACAATGATAAAAAGTGACAAGTTAAATACATTTTTAGGTAATTTGCCCAATTATAAACGAAATAAGCATACTTATAAGTAGGGGTGCTATTCGGGTTGACCCGGTCGGTTCGGGTCAATTCGGGTCAAGACTCAAAAAAATATACCCGAACCCGACCTTGATTAGAACTCGGGTCACTTGGGTCGGGTCAATTCGGGTTCGGGTCTAAGTCGTCTAAAACTTATACAATTTTGATGTTTACATACAAATTAGAAAAAAAAAAAAACAAAAAAAACAAATGAAACTCGAGTCAATCGGGTTGACCCGAACATGACTAAGAGAAATATATTATACCCGAACCCGACCTTGTTTAGAACTTGGTTCAATTCGGGCTGACCCGAGTATTATTTTGAACCCGACTAACCCAACCCGAAAAGTCATATTCGAGTTCGGGTTGGGTCGGCTTTTATGACACCCTACTTATAAGTCTAGTTGGTAGTATCATTCCTCTAAAATAAATACATGTAGGCGGTGGAGGGTGGGAAATGCGAACGANAAAAAAAATAATTAATATAAAAATAAAATAATGAAAAAAAAAAAAAAAAAAAAAAAAAAAAAAAAAAAAAAAATGTAGTTGTGTTTTGATTGGTATATTTTGATATATTTTCTCTTTCTTCCCTTTGTTTAAGTCACTCAGACATGAACAACTCTTTTTTATGAATATTTTATGGTTATAGCATTACTAATTTACTATATATCCAAATAACTCTATTAATCTTGGTTAACACTTTAGGAGGCGTTTGTTCGGAGTATATAGGAATCAAACAATGACATTAATAGTCATTCTAAATGTTTAGTTGAAAATTTATTGTCAATGTATGATTTCAAAAATGATAGATGCATACCATTATGGAGTGACTTTTGTTAACCATTCCTATAGGGACCGCATATTTTATTTTTTGCACCATAAAATTAATAGAATTTGAGCACTTAAATAAACCTACTAAATGTGATACCAATATCTAAAATTTTATACTAAACAATAATATCCCTAATCACATACACCCGTCTAATCAAAATCACACCTTTAATATTTTCGGATAGCGTGCGGTTAAAAATTAAGAAAAGCAATATATAAAAAAAAATGAGAGAAATAAATGTATCACACTTGTCAAATTATAAACGAAATAAGCATACTTATAAGTAGGGGTGTTATTCGGGTTGACCCGGTCGGTTCGGGTCAATTCGGGTCAAGGCTCAAAAAAATATACCCGAACCCGACCTTGATTAGAACTCGGGTCACTTGGGTCGGGTCAATTCGGGTTCGGATCAGCTCGGGTTCGGGTCTAAGTCGTCTAAAACTTATACAATTTTGATGTTTACATACAAATTAGAAAAAAAAAAAACAAATGAAACTCGGGTCAATCGGGTTGACCCGAACCTGAGTAAGAGACATATATTATACCCGAACCCGACCTTGTTTAGAACTTGGTTTAATTCGGGCTGACCCGAGTATTATTTTGAACCCGACTAACTTAACCCGAAAAGTCATATTCGAGTTCGGGTTGGGTCGGCTTTGATGACATTCCTCTAAAATAAATACATGTAGGCGGTGGAGGGTGGGAAATGCGAAAGAGTCCATCATCGGGTTAGTTTTGGTTTGATTTATTTAAGCCCGTCATAGCTGGTTCAGACAGACCAACACAATAATAATAAGAAATCTCACTTTTCTTCTGTTGCTCTCTTCCTCCCTCCCTCCCTCTCTCACAGAAATAACAAAAAATGAGACCTCCTTTGAAAGGCGATACAACATTTATAAACAACAATCTATGGGTAGGAAACTTAACCCCAGATGTAACAGATTCCGATTTACACGGCCTATTCGAAAAGCACGGGGTCGTTGACAGCGTGACGTGTTATCCGTCGCGGAGTTACGCTTTTGTTAATATGAAACGTCCTGAAGATGCGAAAAGAGCGAGAGATGCTCTTCAAGGTGTTGGGTTACGTGGCGGATCATTGAAGATTGATTTTGCTAAACCGGTTTGTATTATTCGTATATATATATAATAGGGATTTTATTATTATTTTTTTTTAATCTTTTTTTGTATCTTTTCTGATTCGATTTTGTATTCCCCGTCTAGGGTTTCGATAACTAACCCTTTATATGATAATAGATACTCGATTTAATTGAATGCTAAAATAATTGAATTTTGGTATCACTCAATTAAGAATTAAGTTACTACTCTCTTTAAAAAGGTTATTATGCTAAGCAAATCATCCAACAGCATTCTCCTATCCGACTAGCTGTACGCGAGACTAGGGATACTCATTCAACCAGGATCCACTATTCAAACCTTTATCCATGCGTTTATTGATTCAATTCATTGTTCAATCAAGGCCTACTAAACTACAAGCTAAACTTACACATACATCTTTCTTCTTTTCATGTATATCAACATCTACAAATATTTGAATTAATCTCTTCAAAATACGGCACCATGAAAGGTGTACATGTTTTCAAGCATTTCTCTGTATTGGAGAACGTCCAATATTGGTTGATTTGATCGATGCGGTTGCTTAATAGGACCGCTTAGGGTGCGTTTAGTTGCCCTTGTTTCCTACAAAATGTTTTGTGGGAAACAAGGAAAACAGAGATCGCGTTTTCCAACAAAATGTTTTGCAAAACACAAAATCTCCTATTTCCTAAGAAAAACTACAAAACAAATTTTAGTTGTTTTCCTTTGTAACCCACAACCCTCCTTCCCCTTGTTCAAAATAAAAAATACAAACATCAACTAAACGCGTTTTCTATACTTTCAAGTGTTTTGTGGAGTTCCAAATTTTTATAAAACTAGAGATAGGAAACAAGAGAATTTTTTCTCCAACTAAACCCACCTTTAGCTTTTTGAGTGTTCTTCGATTAACAACTATTCACTAAATTAACTGTTTCAGTTATTAGTTAGCCGGTATAAATTCGTTTAAGTAGGAATTAATTGAACTACCCTTGTAACTAGACTAGTAACCAATCTGATCTGGTAGCAAGCTTCTATCTCTCTATACGCAGTTACTTTAAGCCAGATATGGCTGCGGTTATTGTTCTGAACTGGCAGACAATTAAAAAATGGTCCACTGAATTCTGGAAATTATGAAAATTTGTAGCCGACTTCCTCGAGCTGTGTCATCATTTCAGTTGTCTCGATTCTCGACATGAACCTATTTGTCAGGTCCCTCGTCTGATTGTACCAATTATATCAGGATAATATATACTAACAAACTTTCACTTTATTGTCACATAATCAGAAAGTGATTGTCAGTGTATATTATATTTTAAAATAACCTGCATAATATGGCTGCGTAATCCTTGCATCGCTATAAGGTTACTCGACTGCCTAGCTCCACCTAACAATAATTTGCGATGGAGTTTTTTGATTATATAATTGGGAGAACGAACTATATTGTTAATACTAGCTCGACAGTACCCATCTCTTAACAAAATAAATGGCGCATTTTATGGTTAATAATATCTTTCTCAAGTTAACAATAACAACGGAGAAAAATCAAATCGTGTCATTTTGCTCCAGATATGTGATAAAGAAGCATCCAATGTGTAATAGCATTTCACCCCAATTGTCGTTAGTTCGTGCCAGTTACTGTTAGTTGTGAATAGTATGATTATGATCTTCTAGTCGACTCTGATTTTCTTTTACTTTGGCTCTTCTACATGGGGACAACATTTTATAAAAATAAAGGGCCAAAAACAAATTAGAAGTAATAAATTCAAATACTGATACGGAAGACTTCTGTCCAACTTTTTTATTCGAAACAAGCTTAAAAGCTGCATGGGCCAAGTGTGCAAATAAAACATAATTTAAAAAATTAATTTCTTTGTCTTGTAAAGATTTGTTCAGTCTTGTTGCCATTCTCGCCACCAACAAGTTTAGGTTAATCATGCAGTTGTTTAGTTTTATGTCTATTTAATCTGATTGATTTATTAGGTAGTACATAAATATCAACTTGGAATAGTCTGGTAGGCTCAGAAAGAAATCCATTGTCATTATGGAATGGTTTGGGACACACGTATCTTCATTTTGTGCACTTATCTATGGATTGCCTGGTCTAGAACTCGTGATCTTTTATTGTCTTTGTGCTCACTGAATCGGGTCAAAGCTGGTTATTTCTTAGTATGGATTGAAAAGAGTTCGGGTGGGCTACACTTTATCTTTAAAAGTTGACTAAACTGCTAGTGTGTGTGTGTGTGTGTGTGTCAAATATTGTTTCAAAAATCGTATTCTGTTAATAATAATCCAATCCTTGCTTAGAATGATTTTTTGAGATTTAATTTCAGAAATAGACTTTTAGCGGCTTTTGACCCATTGGAATGCCATTTTCTAAATCTACCATTCACAGTATTCCCTATCCCCTGGTTAAGATAGCAAATATACTTAAACCGATGTTTTCTCCAGTTAAATTATACTATGAAAGATATCTTCTTAGTCAGAGCTTCAGGTTTCTTGGATCACAGCTGATTTTGGTAGTTTATCAGTTGTGCTTGTGCATTATTTGAATTCCGCCTAAGCCGTCCACTTTTCTTTTAGTTTCAAGGCACGTATCTACTAAACTAAAACTGTGTTCATAGTGACAATACGAAGGGCAATTTTTAAAGAATGTGAGGACAAAATGTATGTTACATGATCTACCAAGGCAAAGAACTAATAGCTTGAGTGCAAGAACAAGTATTTATTAGAAGCAGTCATTTACATCTGCATCTATTGCACTATCCTTTCCCAGTTTAGTGGGAAAGCAGCCTTTAATGCCTTGCTTGCTATGGCTTACCTTTTTAACATAGTGTTATACCCTTAATATAATTCATCATAGTACTTGTTGGTCAAACTCTATTAGGATCATATCCTATGAACATATTAACAGCAAAACAAGCCTAAAAGTATATTGAAAAATTGAGTAACAGGCAATAACTATAAGCAAAGATGGCATACAAGATAAACTGTTAGACACAAGTATACCGTATTTTAAAGACAATACAAGTGGTAGTGTGTAAATAGTAGTGTTTTGATGCTATCTTGAGCTTTAAAAGGAAAAAACACAGTTCATTTTTCCAAATCACCTTTTTTGTATGCTATTGGTTCTCAGTCTACTCCCTTTCTTTGCCAGGCTAGACCTTGCAAGACCCTATGGGCAAGTGGCATAAGCAATTCCATATCCAAGGAAAATCTTGAACAAGAATTTTCCAAATTTGGTAAAATCGAGGATTTTAAATTTCTTAGGGACAAGAACACAGCATACATTGATTATGCCAGACTAGAGGATGCATCAAAGGCTCTTAAAATGATGCATGGGAAGTATAGAGGTGGAAGTGTACTTCGTGTGGACTATCTCAGATCCAACTCAAAAAGAGTAAGGGATTATTAAGTATTAAAAGTTTATGTACCTGCACTGTGTTTAGCAAGTTCTATCCTTTTTGACTGCTTCCATATTACAGGAGCAGGCTCTTGATTTTCATGACTCAAAGGAAGGTAAACATGTCAGAAGTTTGGCTCCACATGATTCACCATGGTTACCACTAGAAGCTGTTAACAGTTACCCTGATCCTTCTTATTATGGTCCCAAAAGGCAGCAGGTTATAACCTAATTCCAGTTTACTTTTTTTTTTTAATAAATATTTTACATAGCCAAGAATTGGTTAGAATCAGAGTTGGAAAGATGGTCGAGGCGAGTAGGTTAGAAACAAGATGTGGCTGTATCAACCTGCTAACACCTTTTTGTCATTATTTTTAACATATTTATTAAGTAATGAGTCTTTTATTATTACAAAAGCAATATCTTTACATCAATAATCAGAATCTTTTAATAAAACAAGTTACAAGGTTATATGCATTAGAAATAGACTTTTCGCGAGTTTTAACCTGCTTGACCCCTATCCCTTTTAGTATTGATATTTTCAATTGGGTAGTTTGAGATAAAACAGTGACTGTTTGACCCGTTTATGTTGAAGTGAGTCTTGCAGAACATGAAATACGCTCTAATATTCCTTTTTGATGTTTGTACAGCATGTTATGCCCTTAGATGGTCATAAAGGAAGTGGAGAGCAACCAAGTAATGTTTTGGTAATATCATATCCCCCCGTTGTTCATATTGATGAACAAATGTTACACAATGCCATGATTTTATTTGGTGAGATTGATAACATAAGAAGTTTTCCCGCAAGATATTATTCCCTTGTTGAGTTTAGAAGTGTAGAAGAAGCACAACTTGCAAAAGAAGGGCTTCAAGGCCGTCTTTTCAATGATCCCAGAATATCAATTATGTATTCAAATGATGAACATACACCAAACAAAGATATTACTGGTTTTCATCCTGCAATAAAAGGACCAAGACCTCAGTTAACCCCGGGCCCGCAATTGGATGTATACGGTCATCCCATGATGATGCCACATGGTCGTGATATGCCCATTAGGCCTTTCGGTCCTCCTCCAGAGAGCTATGATCCTCCACTTCACGGTTCAGAGTTTAACATGCCAACTGGCCCTAACCCTATTATTCCAGTGGGTATTCCTAACTGGAGAAGATCTTCACCTTCTTCATCGTTGGGTGGAAACCTGCCTACCAGACCGTCTCCTGGGTCATGGGATGCTTTTGATGATAGCCAATTGCATAGGGAGCCCAAAAGGCCCAGAACTGATGGTAAAAGTCAGGGGGTGTTGGGTAGTTTCCCACAGGTTACGGGTGCAAGATTCCCAACCCGTGGTACTGGAACAGGTCAATCCGGTTCTGACTATATATGGCGAGGTGTTATTGCTAAGGGTGGAACTACTGTCTGTCATGCCCGTTGTGTTCCTATCAGAGATTGGATTGGATACGATATGTACGTGATTTTTCTTTATCTGTTGCATGATTTTCAATAGCTAATGTGTAGGTCATGATTACGAATATATTATCATCATGATAAAAAGTTATTTTCGCATAATATATTAACATAATTTTAGATAACATTGTTTATAATTTTTATGTAATGAAAACTTTAAAGTATATACTACTCCGTATTAGGGGCTTACAATCTTTTGAATTGGATGTACAAAAGTTAGTATAAACATAATGGGACAAATGAAAAGGTATGCAAAACAACCCTATTCTAATTCTTCGATGAAAACAATTTCAGAGGTTGTATACATAAAAAAAATAGGAATTTTTTGGATCAGAAATTGTTTACTTATTGTTATTAAAATTTTAGCAAGTTACAAATTGTTTTATGGTGGACCAGATCACTGCATATATACGCTTATTTTTTTATTACTATTATCTTAACATATGTGATTTTGAGCCTGCAGCCCGGAAGTTGTCAATTGCTCTGCTAGAACAGGATTGGACATGTTGGCCAAGCACTATACTGAAGCTGTTGGTTTTGATATCGTTTTCTTCTTGCCCGATAGTGAAGAAGATTTTGCTTCATATACAGAATTTGTACGTTACTTGGGTGACCGAAACCGGGCAGGAGTTGCTAAATTTGACGATGGAACCACCTTATTCTTGGTCCCACCTTCTGAGTTTCTTACGAATGTTTTGAATGTTTCTGGGCCAGAGCGTTTGTATGGAGTTGTTTTAAAGTTCCCTCAACACACATCTCCAAGCACCTCAGCCCAACCCCAATTTATTGATAAGCAGCAGATTCCTTCTCAAAATGAGTACAATTTGATCCCCGGTGGGGAGAAGGTGTTACAAATCGATTATAGTGGGGTCCCACATGAAGGTTCAAAGTCAAATCCAAAGCCAACGGGCCCGGCAGCTCGTAACCCCTTGGCCCCTCCTCCTCCTCCTCCTCCACCTATCTCTACGTCTGTACCACAAACCGGGCTTTCTTTAACACCTGAACTTATTGCAACTTTGGCTTCTTTGGCCAAGGGAAAGTTTAACGGCCAGCAACCATCAGGTGGACCATCAGGGGCATCATCTGGCGCTCCAGCGGTGGGGCCGGTATTGACGTCAGTGCTACCTAACGAGAGACCACTCAGGCCTTGGGAATATGAACCCGAACCATCCAACTTGAGGGGACATTTAATACAACAAGCTGACAATTCCTTTCATCCTCAGCCACAAATCCAACCTCAGCATCAGGGTTATCAGTCACACATGGTCAATGACTCTCGTTTGACCTTTCCTCCAATTCAAGATTATTCTTTTAGTATGCCACAACCATCCATGACAACCTCAGTATCTCAACCTTCACAAAGTGGTCCATTTGTAGTTCCCATGCAGGCCAGCCAGCAGTCAGTACCCAATTTCCCACAGGATTTGCTCCCCGGCTCGCGTTTACAGGCTGGAAATAATCTTTATGGTCCTAATGTTTACCAGCCACAAAGTTTGGTGGCTGCACCAACTGAGAACTCGGGTGTGCAGCTCCCCGAGCAGATGCAGCAACTTCAGTCAGCATTATATTCTGGAAATCAGCAACCGTCTGGTTTTGATGCTGAGAAGAATGAACGGTATCAATCAACACTGCAATTTGCTACAAATCTCTTGCTCCAAATACATCAGCAGCCAGGCACACAACCAGGGCAAGGGGGTGGAAGTCATCAAGGAGGTTCTCTTCATTGAGGTATTACCAAGCCCAAATTCTTAACTTTAGATGAAAATATGCTATTTTTTTATTTAATAACTTAGAGAAGTTAAGATTTGATCGACTTCTTTATCAAGGGATTGTGAGTGTAGGTTAGTCAGTTCCCTCCTTCCATCACCTGATGCTTTATGCATCTTCAGTTTGTAGATATAGTTTCGAGTTAGAAATGTCGCTTTGTTTATTTACCGATAGAAGTGGTAAACTGGGTGGGTTGTGTAATGGTCAAATCGGGTAAGCTTTAGTATAGTTTTTGTTGTATTTGCTAGCCCCAATTCTTTCATATATAAAATGTTGAAGTGTGTATAATGACTACTAATCTATAATAATACAATGATAGTCTGATTGAGGCTTTAGTTAGAAGGTTTTATGTATTCGAATACATTGCCGATGACTTTCAAACTGTTCGACCTTTTTTAATCTATTTCCTTTTTAGTTTGATACGTTAACACAACCAGTTAAACTCATTAGAGATAAAACATAACTCAAATCGACCCGTATGTATATAAATGAGTCAAATTTCCAACCTCCAAGTACTGGAGCATATTGACTTTCACCATTGTTTCCTCCATAACTCTTCTAGTAACTCAACTGACCATATTACTATGAATTTTCTTTCCGTTATTAAACCTGTTTGTCTTCCTATGTGCCTTCTTTGGAAATAGGCTAGTCACTAGTGTGTCATTTACGACTATTTTAAGCACCCACTAATTGATTTCTAGCCCAAGTTGATGTGGTTCGATATAACAATATGATTTGGTATTTAACAAAAGGTATAAATGATTCAAAGTGATTGATTTCTAATCGAGAGTATGAATGATAATAAATTTTTGTTATAACCTTTTTTTATATCTAGATTGTACAAATTCTATTTCCCTTGGAGCAGAATTAGCATACTCCCAGCTTTTATGTTCAATTTACGTTGTGTACATAAAAGCCGACCTCAAATGATGTTGCTTTTGGAAAGGAACAAAAAATGATTATCTGGAACTTTGAATGTTAAGAGTGCGTTTAGTTGGAAAAAATTTTCTTTATTTTCTATTTTCAGTTTTGTAAAAAAAGGAGGGATTATTTTCCACAAAACGTAGAAAACATGTTCATGTAACACTCTTTTCTATTTTGAAGAAAAGAAGGGGACTTACAAGGGAAACAAGGAAAACAAGAAAAAGACAGAAAATGTGTTTTGTTGTTAAGTTAGGAAATGCATGTTTTGTGTTTTGTAGAGAATGTGTTGGGAAAAGTTTGATTTGAACGCAATTTTTATTTTTCTTGTTTGTACAAAACATTTGTAGAAAATATGGGTGTTTTCTTTCAACTAAACGCACAGTGTCTTAAATAGTAGAAGTCATTTATTCAAGTGTAAGCATTAGTAATTTTTAACACATCAGTTCAATGGGGTTAGTTAAAGTTTAATTTAGATAATCAAGTTAGACTTCTCATAGCCAAAGATTATTTCATATATATTTTATCGATTGAAAAATATACACATTATTCGAAAATATGTATAATATCCATGTATCTGACTTGATTGATATACACTTGTATTACTTTATAGCACATGCAATTATGGGCGTTTGAGTCAAAATTTTGTCGATTAACTCGAGCTCGAACTTGAATCGAGCATGTTAGAGCCGAGCTTTATCAAGCCTCGAGCCCGAGTTCATAAAATAAGCTTGAAATGTTTAACGAGTCGACTGAGCTCATATACGTTTGAGTTAAGTAATTATCGAACTTTTCGAGATCTTAAATGATATATATGATTTTTATGTATATTATATATAATTTAAGGGCTTATATATTAATACACTAAATGTAAATACTTATATGTGAATGTATAGGGTTTGAAGAGCTCGAGTCGAATTCAAATCGTATATTGTATTTTAGTTTTAGTTGGTTAAAAAGAACAATTCATTAAATATAAACCGAGCTTTTTGAGCTAAACTAGAACCAAATTCAAGTTGTTTCGAGCCGATCTCGAGCTTCATATATTGTCAAGTCGAGTCCTACAAAAATTTCACTCGATTCTACTCGTTTACGCTTGTACTGGTTGATTTCTAATCGAGAGTATGAATGATAATAAATTTTTGTTATAACCTTTTTTTATATCTAGATTGTACAAATTCTATTTCCCTTGGAGCAGAATTAGCATACTCCCAGCTTTTATGTTCAATTTACGTTGTGTACATAAAAGCAGACCTCAAATGATGTTGCTTTTGGAAAGGAACAAAAAATGATTATCTGGAACTTTGAATGTTAAGAGTGCGTTTAGTTGGAAAAAATTTTCTTTATTTTCTATTTTCAGTTTTGTAAAAAAAGGAGGGATTATTTTCCACAAAACGTAGAAAACATGTTTATGTAACACTCTTTTCTATTTTGAAGAAAAGAAGGGGACTTACAAGGGAAACAAGGAAAACAAGAAAAAGAAAGAAAATGTGTTTTGTTGTTAAGTTAGGAAATGCATGTTTTGTGTTTTGTAGAGAATGTGTTGGGAAAAGTTTGATTTGAACGCAATTTTTATTTTTCTTGTTTGTACAAAACATTTGTAGAAAATATGGGTGTTTTCTTTCAACTAAACGCACAGTGTCTTAAATAGTAGAAGTCATTTATTCAAGTGTAAGCATTAGTAATTTTTAACACATCAGTTCGATGGGGTTAGTTAAAGTTTGATGGGGTTAGTTAAAGTTTAATTTAGATAATCAAGTTAGACTTCTCATAGCCAAAGATTATTTCATATATATTTTATCGATTGAAAAATATACACATTATTCGAAAATATGTATAATATCCATGTATCTGACTTGATTGATATACACTTGTATTACTTTATAGCACATGCAATTATGGGCGTTTGAGTCAAAATTTTGTCGATTAACTCGAGCTCGAACTTGAATCGAGCATGTTAGAGCCGAGCTTTATCAAGCCTCGAGCCCGAGTTCATAAAATAAGCTTGAAATGTTTAGCGAGTCGACTGAGCTTATATACGTTTGAGTTAAGTAATTATCGAACTTTTCGAGATCTTAAATGATATATATGATTTTTATGTATATTATATATAATTTAAGGGCTTATATATTAATACACTAAATGTAAATACATATGTGAATGTATAGGGTTTGAAGAGATCGAGTCGAATTCAAATCGTATATTGTATTTTAGTTTTAGTTGGTTAAAAAGAACAATTCATTAAACATTAACCGAGCTTTTTGAGCTAAACTAGAACCAAATTCAAGTTGTTTCGAGCCGATCTCGAGCTTCCTTCATGAAGGCTCGCCGAGCATATATTGTCAAGTCGAGTCCTACAAAAATTCAACTCGATTCTATTCGTTTACGCTTGTAGATATAATAATGCATACAATTCTGTGTGCGTTTGGAGTTCTCTTTCTGAATATAATCTATGGAAAGTGGTGCTAAAGAATTTTCAAACATCTTTCTGTATATAAGGGACAAAGCATTTAGGCTAACTACACATTTTTTTTCCCTCTTTCCGGTAACCATAATTTCTGACCTTTTGGCCGACTAATCTACAGGATTTGAACTCACTGTCACACAGACTCAAACCATGTAAAACCCTCTCTTTTCAGGAGGTTGGCGTGACCACTTAAGGTTGTTTGCACATAGCAGGAATTGAATTTGAAACCTCACACATTTTAGAGTGATAGTCACAAGTCCTTTTTCCTCTAAGCCCCTTTAAGTGGTTAAAAATACAGAAAAATTGATCTTTAAGTAATGGTAATTTACTATTGAGTATTAGACCACTCATAAAAAAAACATGTTTTCCATCCGCAAATGGGAAGTCAAAATGATCAGACAATTAGGGGGTGTTCGGTTGAAATGAGGCAATGGGAAAGGCAATGATAATGATAATGCAAAGGAATGCAATAAGGTAAATTTTCATTACCCTCAAATTGTTGAGGAATGGTTGATTACCCACTGTGGGGTAATGAGTGATTGCATTCCTTCTAATCATCCATCATTATTAATTACTTTTACTATTTTTTAGTACCAATAACCTCCAATCAAGCATGTGCTCTTGGATCTTTGCAAAATGAAAAGTGAAATGGGAAAGCCATAAATGGTTAAAAAGAAAATAATGAAATTTTTATTGGGTGTGTCTTACCAATCTTGTTTTGACAAGTTCAAAGTCCAGATTAAGAAATACATTATAAAATGACCTTGACATGTGTTAACAATGTATTAATCTTGTATGAATTTAGGCATCTCAGATTTATTACGAAAGAAGAACTATTCCAACAGCTATATTCGTCGCATGCATAACAATTCAGTTATTTCCAACAATCAAAATCAAAATATAATTATAATATTTAATCAGATTTTAAGTGAGTACGTCATAAGACATGATATTAATCAGTTTCTACATCATTAATATGGCACATACACACGTATCCTTCTTAGTCTTCGCTATTGCCTCTCAACATCGGAAAAGATCTTTTTGTCATCGTCGCATCTGGCGAGCACCCTACGTACCCTACTAGTTCACATATATATATGTACACATCTGAATAATTATGTAAAATTTTTGTATAAATTGGATCTAAGTATAATATTTCTTCTAATAATAATTGTACCACTTGTCCGACGAGCATCTAGTATGATACAAAAGTTACTGATTTTACTCTCTTTGGCATAGCATACCCAAATAGGAACGGAAGATCGCTTGATGGACAGTTGACTAGATTAATAAGATTCGGAATTAGACCTTCTAAATTGTAAATGACTAAAATAGTTATTATCACAATAATATTGTCTAAGAACTCTTTTTGTTTATGTGGCAATTCTTTGACATGAACCCTGTGTCTGAAAGTTCTACAAACTATGATATTCTTATTCAAAATGTCATAGGCTACAAAACAAAATGTTATCAAGGATCGACAATAATCCATCTTTGGGCTACCTAACAATTACGGAGTAGTTTTTAGTTTCTTATAAAAGATATGGTAAACATAAAGCAATGACATGGAAAACGCTATGCGTCGTGTTATGTGTTTGAAGTATTTGTAATTAATGCAGTAGCCGCGTGTGTTGATTGCTATATCGGTCGAAATGTTAGATGTTTCAGTATCCGGCGAAATATAAGTTAAATTAGATAAATGAATTTATTGACATCATTGGGAAAAAAAGTGTGACAATTCATTTTCTTATCGATGGCTAACATGATTGTGAACTTATAGGATGAAATGGGACCTTTTAACAATTCAATACGATGCAATCCATCAACGTGGTGCCTACGGCATATCTTCATTTGGTTGAAGCCCTTTCAGATGAGGTCTACATTGATTCTTCATGGTGTTGGATTAGTTGGATGATGACATCGTTATTTTTTCTCTTTTTCTATGAGTTGATAGTCTATGAATAGTTATCTTTTGCATAGTAATCTTTTTGATAGTCTACGAATCGTTTAAGTTAGACCAAAAAAAGTAACTATTCCATAGTAATCTTTTATGAATAGTTATCTTTTGCCAAGGTTGTGCTCATTCAGAGCAAATGACCTATGAATTTATTGAAGTGGTTTCGGTTTATGAATTAAATTTTTTTTGAATAACTTTATGCAATATTATTATCGGATTAATGTTTGTAAAAAAGGCAATTTTCATAAAATTGTTACTTTACGTAATGTATTTTTGGTTGTTGGTTTACATTAGGGCTTAAGGTTACAAACTAGCCGTATATTTACCGTCATGTTCCGTCTTAACATATGAACTAAAAAGTGCCTCATTTTTAATACAAACTTCAACATGTGTCTCAATATGCATACCGTAACTTTTTTTTACCATATACATCTTCTGTTCTTTTACCTACGTTCACGTCATCATTTTATCTTTTGTGACATCCACGTTATCTATTTAACATTGTTTTATAAACAAAAATCACATAAGTTAGTATTTTAACTCTTTGAAGTTTTAAAGTATGAAACCTCAGTCACGTATTATTGTTCAAACCAGCAAAATAAAGTCTAGAAAAGATAAATACCAACATATCTTGCTACAATCGATTATCAATAACAACTTTTATGACTGACGTGGATGCCACTTAAGATAAAAAGATGACGTGAATGGTAAAAAGGAAAAAAAAAAAATGTATATGGTAAAAAATAGTTACAATGTGCATATTAAAGTATAATTTGAAATCTGTAACATAAAAATGGAGCACTTTTTATTTTTTTTAGTGTTGATACAAAAGTTGGGCGTTCCTTATTTGGACTCCTGTTTTCGTACCAATTGAATATTACTGCTTGAGACCTGCGCACTAAGAAAGCAAACAACACCGTTAGGCTTATCGTGGGATTGTCTCTCACGATTATCCTCCGGCGTGAGAGTAAATAATCGGTTTTAGGGTTATAGTGAAGAGTTAGGGTTTTTAGATAATACCTCAATGAGAGCCGTGATATTCTTTATATAGGCACGAAATCCTTGTTGGTTTCGTGTTCCTTACTCTTCGGCGTATCTCGCCTTATACGGTATATTGATCTTTATCCATAAATAGAAGATCATTATCAAGACCATAAATAATATATTTGAGTTTGGGCTTTCGTGAGCCCAAATCATTATTATAATAGCCCAAATCATTATTATGATAGCCCACGCGTGATGGGCTTGAGCATTAGTAATGTCCATTGGTCGGGTTCGTGACCCGAGTGCAGACTATACGTCATCATGTCCCCCCAGTCTAGTATGCGCACGGTGCAACCGCGGATGCTAGACTATCAGTCGTACCGAAAGACACTCCAGCATTCGTGGCGGTCAAGTTCCAAATGTTTCCCGCCAAAAGAATATACCATGAATCTGGTCCGAATAAATCCAAAAATTCTGCCTTGGAAATTGTGGGAAAGTGCAAAAATTACCTTACCTTTTGATCTCCTAGCCACACGTTTAAAGTTAGTGGGTTACACGTGTCAAGCATCCGAGACTATGGGAAACCCTATATAAAGGGTATCCCCTTTTTTACTGTGATTATCACAGTAACAAATTCATTTCCACCATTGTTAAAATCTTCAAACACCAATCAAGAAATCAATTCTGTACTAAGGTAATAGCGCGTGCGCGTTTGTATTCTAATCATGGTCCACCAATTATTCGACTTTACATCCGATATAACCGAGGATGAACTTCGTGAGTTCACCTCGGATTATTTCATTCCTGAAGCGTTGCACCTGGTAGTTCCGGCGGCAACTGCATCCATAGCGGATTTCCCCAATGGGAAAGTAGGGGTATACACGCGTTTCTTTGAATTCGCCAACCAACGCGTACCCATGTCGCTATTCTTGTGTGACATTCTAAACTATTATCGCCTCCACATCTCCCAGCTGCACTGCATAGGTGCAGCTAAAATAACAAACTTTGAGGTTAATTGTCGCCGAATGGCGATTAACCCTACCATCCATCTTTTCCGCGTGTTTTACCACTCGACGTGGTCAAACGGGTGGGTATCCTTTGCCAAGCGCGCAGGACGCTTGCAATGTTATACAGAAAAATTAGATGCGCTCAGGGATTGGAGGGAGAACTTCTTCTGGGTTGATAGGACGTTTTTCCCTTGGGATTATGCGTTCTATACCCAAGGAACGCTGCCGAGGGACGAGTGCCCAGCCGGGACGTATAGCGTAGCTGACGCGGATACGATAAATGCCAATCGTATTCCGATCAGAGCCTACCCCGAAGAGTTGTTGGTGCACCTAGGCATTAGTCGCAACTACTTCCAGCCTCCTGGCGAAGTGCCAACCTTCTTGGATGAGGATAACCGGGGTGGGTGCTTGTCCTTCCTTCTCCTTCGCTTATTAGTGTAAGCGCTCTTTCTTATAGTAGCTTATGTAACTCTTTTTTCTTTGTTGTTGCTTGTTGCGCAGAGATGGATCTATTTCAAGTAGTGCACTTGGCGAGGCCGAAACAGGTGACTGTGGGGGTGCGCCCCTTAAGAGAAGGTGAGGAGCCCGTACTGGAGGCCACTGCGGGGCGCACGATGGAGCTCGCACTGGAGTCAGAGGGTACTCCTTCAGTAACCTTAGAGGCGACCCCTGTGCGCAGTGTTCCCATCCCTAGGGAACAATCCCCAGAGGTGGAACTGTCGCGCAGCGATTCTTCAGAAGATGTGGAGATTGTCAAGGTTGTGGATGCGCCAGAGGGGGCTGGCCAGGGTGTAAAGCGCAAGAAGGTTTCTGGCGATGATGGCGCGGGCACCTCCAAGCGAAGACGCCACCGTATTTCTGTGGATGCATCATCAGAAGAGGATGTGTCGCCATCCATCACTGCACAGGATACGGCTAAGACTCCTTCTCCCAAGTAAGTAATGAGACCTATGCCTCATTCATTCATTTTTTTTATTTTTTTTGTTTATATCCTTGATATAATAACCTTGACTTCTTGTCCTTTGCGTGCAGTGATGAAGCTGCAGGGGGTGATGCAGCGCATACTGAGAAGTTGTCACCTGAGGCGAGTCAGGCTCAGGTGGATGAGCCTTCGAAGGCATGTGAGGATATGCCTGCAGAGCAACTGATAGAGGAGCTTAGCTTGGCTTCTGCGCATCAGGCCGCGCTGGTTGCTCAGCTTAAGGCCAAGTATGCTGGTGAAGGGAGCAGCAGTGCGCAGAAGGATGAGGAGATTGCACTGCTGAAGGCGCAGTTGGCGAGTGCTCACGCTTCCATAGAGTCAACAAATCGTACGCCCGGAAGCTTGCTGATGAGAAGATGTTGCTCTGGGCGCAAGTGAGCCAAGAACGTTCTGCTTTTGATCAGTACAAGACCACTTGCCTTTGGGCGTTGAAGTATATGGAGCAGAACAAGAGCAAACACTTCTCACAGCTAGATGAATTCCGAAAGACTGTGGAGGATGCGTTGGAGAAGCAGGAGGATAAGCTGCGCAAGCTTAGTATAGAGTATGATGAGGAGCTATACCCGCACATGGTATCCTCCATTGCTGAGCGCAGGTAGCGTTTAATTCCTTTGCTTCCATTTAATCCCATAGCATTCAATTCTTTTGAACTTGTTGTTTATAATACAATGGGAATGTTTGTTTTATTCGCAGGTGGCTAATCAGCCATGGTCTTCGTCTGGCTGCGCTGAGCACCTTAGAGTCCCGAGAAGTGGTAGGGGCATTTGGGGATGTTGTTCAATGCGCCTTGGCGCGTGGCAAGGCGGAGGCTGTGGAGGAGCTGCACGAGGGCAAACTGTTGACGGTGCCGATCGCGGAAGTGCCAGGTTATAATGGTAACGCCTATGCTGAGCTTGTCGCTGCTATGGAGAAGATGAAGCTGTGTGAGCTTCCTCATATTGCTCGATTGGAGCGCGACCAAGACTACCCCATAGGTGTTATCATGGAGGGGTTGACCTTGGCGAGGCACACGGGAGAGGGCGCTGAGGCACAACTTGATTATTTCCTGAAGCCGAACGTGTCGCAGCTACAGGTACCTGTTTTTGTTCGCCCTCGGGACATCCTCAACCCGTTTCTCATTGAGAAGGAGGTCCCCCTGAAGGAATCCTTAGAAGCTCATGCTACAAGGCTTGCAAAGAAGAAGGGTGTAGCGGGGAAGGCCATCCTTTGTGGCGTTGGTGCAGCTCATCTTCCAAGGTCTGATGGAGTACCTGTGAGCGTGGGGACAGTGTCACCCCGAGATAGTGACTTGTTGAGGAGGCTGGAGGAAGCTAAGAGGGATGTGCACCGGGTTGGCAGTTCAAAGCTTGAGCGTTCCCATAGTTTGTAGGTTTTTTGGCTTGTAATAGATGGACAATTTTGTTGCATGTGACATCTATGTTTTGTATAAACTCGTAGTTCATAATAAAATCAAGTTGATTTGTACACGTGTTTGTATTCTAATGTTTGCACTTAACTTCTTGTCTTTGCATCAAAGACCTCCAAGAATCAAACTTTTGTCCAAACGTACTTAAAAGAGATTATAGAATCTATAATCACTTATAATTGTGTACGAACTCGTGGTTCTGTAATGAATGTGATTTATAAAGTTTGTACTTAGTCATTGTCTTTGCGTAAAAGACATCCGCGTTATGCCTAAGAATCAAACCGTTACAAACATACTTAAGGAAATTTATAAAGAATCCATAATCGTGTATGAAGTTCATGAAATTTACAAGTGTATGGGTTGATATGCAGCGTGCTGTAAGTATCATTTTAAGGAGTCAAGAGTCTTGGCTCCTAATTTGATAAACGCGCACAGTGTGCAAAATTGCGTATCCGTCATGGGATGCACATTGAACTTACCCCAACGTCTTGAGAGTAAGGTGTTTAACAAGGATGCGTGAAACCGCGAAATTTAATTAATACTTGCAAGTTTTTGTAAAAAAAAAAGTTATTTGCCTAAATGAAACAAAGACAGAAATACACGGATATTTATTGAGCACTTACTAAAGTGCGAAGGTGTCCGTGTGTGGGGCCGTAGCCTTTCCTAAAGATAGCATCTCTTGAGATTGCAAATGTTCCATGTGCGCTGTAGCTCATGGCCCTCTTTGTCACGCAGCTTGTACGCGCCTCTTCCTAGTGCTTCAATGACCTCATAGGGTCCTTCCCACTTTGGTCCAAGCTTTCCTGTATCTTCTGCGTGGCTTGCATCGTTAGCGCGATATACAAAGTCGCCTGGTCTGAATGAGGTGCTTCGAACTTTAGCATCGTAGTATCCCTTCATTTTCGACTTAGCTTTTTCCTCGCGTATGGCTGCGCGTTCGCGCCTTTCTTCCAATAGGTCCAAGTCTATACGCCGTTCATCATCATTGGTTGCGACATTAACTTCCGCCGTACGAATAGTTGGCATCCCTATTTCAGCCGGTATAACAGCTTCTGTCCTGTAGACAAGAGAAAATGGAGTATCTCCAGTGCTAACTTTGATTGATGTACGGTGTGCCCATAAGACGTGTGACAATTCCTCCACCCATCCTCCTTTGTGCCTGTCTAGGCGTGCTTTAATTCCTTCGCCTAGACTGCGGTTTGCGCGCTCAACCAAACCATTGGTTTGTGGGTGTTTAACCGACGCGAAGTGCTGTGTTATATTCAGTTGCTCGCACCAGTCTTTGAACGGGTTATCACGGAATTGTTTTCCGTTGTCCGAGACGATCTCCCCAGGTAATCCAAAGTGGCATACAATATTGTACCAAATAAATCGTTTTACTTGGTTACCTGTGATTGTCACCACTGCTTTTGCCTCAATCCACTTTGTGAAGTAATCGATGGCCACAATAAGAAATTTCAGTCCCCCTGCTGCAACAGGGAAGGGGCCCGCAATGTCGATACCCCACTTATAGAAAGGCCATGGCGAGGTAATAGGCGTTAGCTCTTGCTGTGGTTGGCGCGGGATGGGTCTGTGAACTTGACAGTCGCTACACTTTCTTATCATATCCCGCGCATCGCGATGCATAGTGGGCCAGTAGTATCCTGACCGCAAGGCTCGTGCTACAACGGACCGTGGTCCTGAATGCATACTGCATGAACCGGAGTGGATTTCTCGAAGTACGTAATCTGCCTGGAGAGGTCCGACACACCGAAGCCACGGTTGTAAAAATGAGTGCCGATACAGGATGCCGTCTCGGAGTTCAAAACGCTGCGCTGTACGCCGTATCCGTCGAGCGTCCTTCTGTTCCTGGGGCAATATGCCCTTGCTTATGAATTCAATAATAGGGGTCATCCACGTAGGATCCTGCTCCTCAATCACTGTAGATATCTCCATCTCCGAGATGGATTTGTTCTTTAGGATCTCCACCAACACTTGCTTTGACAGGTGCGCGAAGCTTGTAGATGCGATCTTGCTTAGCGCGTCTGCCTTTTTGTTTTCCCCTCTAGGAACTTGTTTAACGGTAAACCTGTCAAATCCTTGGATTAAGGACTTGGTCTTGTCGAGGTATTGAATCATGTTATCCTCTTTAGCCACATATTCACCTGACACATGGTTGGCTACTAGTCGGGAATCCACATTTGCCTCTAGGTTATGTACACCCATTCGAGTTGCAATGCGTAATCCAGCGATTAGGGCTTCATATTCTGCCTCGTTGTTCGTGGATGTGAATTCAAAACGCAGTGCATAGGTGAATTCCATTCCTTCAGAGTTGGTGAGAATAAGGCCTGCACCCGACCCGTCCATGCATGAAGATCCATCTGTAAATAGGATCCATGGTTCTTGTAGTTCTACCTTGCTGCTTGATGATGGAGCATCAGTATCTGGTTTCTCAATGATGAAGTCTGCCAGTATCTGTCCCTTAATCGCAGTGCGTGGTCTATAAGAGATGTTATGTTTACCTAGCAACACGCTCCATTTTTGTAATCTTCCCGATGCGTCGGGTTTGGAGATGACTTGCTTGATAAGCTGGTCCGTGATTACTGCTATCGGGTGTGCTTGAAAGTATCTGCGCAATCTTTTAGCTGCGAATACTAAAGCCAGGACCAGCTTTTCCATTGCAGTATAATTAATCTCCGTATTCTTGAGTGCTTTGCTTACAAAGTATACTGGTGTTTGTACGGAGTTCCTATCTGTTAATAGCACCGCGCTGACTGCTCCATGAGTTGCAGACAGGTACATGATCAACTCTTCCCCTGGTCGGGGTGCGACTAGTGTGGGAAGCGCTGCTATATGTTGCTTAAGCTGTTGAAAAGCTTCTTCCGCTTCCACAGTCCAACGAAAGTCTCCCTTTTTTGTACACTTCGTGAGTGTTTTAAAGAGAGGAAGTGACTTATCCGCTGATTTGGATAGGAATCTATTCAACCCGGCTAGTTTTCCATTCAGGGACTGGACTTCTTTCAATGTGCGTGGTGAAGGGAGTTGGATGACAGCCTTTGTTTTTTCTGGGCATGGCTTAATGCCATCAGGCTCTATCAAGTATCCGAGGAACATGCCTTCTGTAGCGCCAAAAGTGCATTTCTTGGGATTTAACTTCATGTTGATCCTTCCCAGCGTTCTAAACGTTTCTTCAATGTCGCGCACCAACTCGTCTTCAGTATGGCTTTTAATGACGAGGTCGTCAACATAGACCTCCAGGTTGCGGCCCACCTGCTTTGCAAATGCATTATCTACTAATCGTTGGTAGGTGGCGCCCGCGTTCTTTAATCCAAAAGGCATCTTTGTATAACAATAGACCCCTTGGCTTGTGTGGAAGGCCGTTTTTTCCTCATCTTCTTTAGCCATTTGAATTTGGTGGTACCCTTTGTATGCGTCTAAAAAGCATTTAAAGGGGTATCCGCATAAAGATTCTACCTTCCAGTCTATCTCTGGTAGTGGGTAGCAGTCCTGTGGACATGCTTTGTTGAGGTCCGTGAAGTCCACGCACATCCTCCAACTGCCATCACTCTTCTTGACCATCACTGGATTGGAGAGCCAGTCATGGTAATAAACTTCTCGCATGATCCCTGCGTCCACTAGCTTGCGTACTTCCTCGAGAATGGCTTTTGCGCGCTCTGGAGCTTGACCGCGCTTTTTCTGCCGCACCGGGGAATATCCTTGTCGGATTTGCAACTTGTGTTCTGTAATCGATCGTGGCACACCAGTCATGTGCTTTGGTTCCCATGCGAAAATGTCCAGATTCCTTTGCAAGAGTGCGCACACGGCTGCTCTGCCTTTATCAGACAGCGATCCCCCGATCGTTATTTCTTGCTCCGGGTAATCTGGATGGATTGCGACCTTCAGGTTTGATACTTTAGCTGTGCGCTGTTCTGGAGTGTGTGCCGTCTCACTCGTGATCGTGTTACACTCCCTAGGTGGTACTACGGTATTGTAGAGGGTAACAATGCCGCCTTCCACTGGGAATTTAAGCATCCCATGTGCTGTGGATGGTACCGCGCGCATGGCTGATATCCCTGGTCTTCCAATAATGCCATTGTATGGCGAAGGAGATTTGATTACCATAAAATTCATCCAGGCAGCCGTGGAGTGTTGCTTATCACCAACGACCACAAGTAATCGTATTTGCCCCATGGGCCATATCTTTTCTCCTGTGAAGCCAGTCAGCGACGTCGTGGCCGGAATCAACTGACTTCGTATCTCAGGTCGCAGCCTTTTGAAGCAATGCTCATACATGATGTCTGCGGATGCTCCTCCATCAACATACATGCGGTGGATATCATGACCCCCCGTATTTATCTCGATGGTGAGCGGTTCCACTACTGCGTTGTCCGCAGCCAGAGTGGGGAAAGAGATTTCGTTCCCATATGAAAACTTTTGGCTGACCTTTTGCCTAGTCTTTCGCTGCCATGATTGTATCATGTAGATGGTGTCAGCCTTGTCCTTAGGTGTCTCTTTCTTGCTCCCATTCTTCTGTTTGTCTTTTCCCTCCTTGATGTTCTTGACGAGGTGATCCAATTTGCCTTCTTTCACTAATTTGTCAATTAGTTGGCGCAATTGGACGCACTCGTTGGTGGTATGGCCCTTTTGTCCGTGGTACTCGCAGTACCCGTTCCCTATGCGCCGATCTTCTGGGGTGCGCATTGGTGGGGGTTTCGGAAAGTTCGCGCCTTCCGTGACAAATATTTCCCTTGGAGTCTTCGTTAGAGGAGTATATTTGTCGTTCCCTCGCCCGCCCCCTTGACTGCGGTAGCTTTTATCACGGTTGCTACTCTGGTCATTGGATTGTCTCCTGGGTTGTTCTTGTGACCTATAGTTTGAGTAGCTTTTCTTGCTGTCTGCAGCGGCGGCTTCTCCTTGGATAAAGGACCTTGTGCGCTTCATGAGCTCGTCAAAGGTTTGGGGAACCTTATCGTTTAATTTCTTGATAAGATCTGGATTATTGATCCCATTCATAAATCCTGAGATCTTTAGTACTTCGGGGCATGCTTTAACATGTATGCATTCATCCTTAAAGCGCTCCACATAAGCGCTTGTGGATTCCCCTTGGCGCTGTTTTACCCTAGCCAGTTCGACAGGGTTTTTGGCGCACTTCTTCCTCTGAGTAAAATTTAAGCGAAACGCCTTTCGCAACTCTTCAAACCCGTCAATGCTCCTGCGTGGCAGTTTACTGAACCAGTTTCGCGCATTCCCCACTAATGTAGAGTTGAACATGTGGCACCACACTGGCTGTGGCCAATTCTCGATAGTGGCAGCTGATTCAAAAATTTTTAGGTGATCGTCAGGATCACCCGTCCCATCATAAGTCTTAACATTAGCGGGCATGCGCCTTCTCTTATCCTCTGAAAAATCGCTGATGCGCCTAGTGAATGCATCAACCTTCTGGCGACGCCAAGGACGAGACATATCTTCGTCTTCCTCGTCGCGGTACCTTTCTCTGGACTTCCAGTGTCCTGTTTCTTCGTCCTCGTTGTCCGAGGAGTCACTTGAAGATGAACTCGCTATTCTGCGACGCTTGCGTCGGCTGTCCTCAGAATCCGAGTTGGAAGGGCTTTCACTGGGGGAGCGCCGTCGTCCCAGTCTATCATGAACCCTGGGACGGCCAAGCCTAGCGTGGACATTAGTACACCGTCCATCGCCTTCGTGCTCCTCCCTGTACTATTAGTCAGTCGCTTCGTCCGGTACGGCTCTCCTTCCGACCCTAGCAAACACTGGGAGTCGGCGACTATCGCGCCTTTCCCTTCGGTGTCTTGGTGGGGATGCTTCATTCTCCGGGTCGAAGTCGAGCCGGGCTTGCAGGCTCCGACTTGACCTTCTTCTCTCTTCCTCCCGCATAAGGGCAGCCAAGGCTTCATAGTTCTGAGACACGAAGTCACTTGGCGCTAATTCAGGCGTGACTCCTTCTAGCGCACGGATGTCTGTCTCAAAATCAGGACCCCTGTGTCGAGGAGGCGCGCGTGGCGCCTCGATGGGGGTGATTTCCAGCGCGGGTAGGGGGTGAAAGGAGTGCGCAGTGCATCCTCTGCGCTAGTAGTTGTCGTAGTGGCCTGGGTGGTTCTTGTGGGTGGTCCCATGGTCGGGAGAACCAGATTTGGGCCTGACTCTCGGTTTCTTTGCGCACTGGTTGTCCCAGAGGCCTGGTTAGGGGTCGAATCACTTTGCCGATTTGTCATCCTTAGTAGAGTTCTTAGTGTAGGGTCCCACGGATGGCGCCACTTGTTGATACAAAAGTTGGGCGTTCCTTGTTTGGACTCTTGTTCTCGTATCAATTGAACCTTGATGTTGTGACCTGCGCACTAAGAAAGCAAGAAAACACCGTTAGGCTTATCGTGGGATTGTTTCCCACGATTATCCTCCGGCGTGAGAGTAAGTAATCGGTTTTAGGGTTATAGTGAAGAGTTAGGGTTTTTAGATGATACCTTAATGAGAGCCGTGATGCCCTTTATATATACACGAAATCCTTGTAGGTTTCGTGTTCCTCACTCTTCGGCGTATCCCGTAATTATCTAGCCTCTTGATCCTTATCCCATAGATAAGAGATATCCTATATCAAGGCCATAAATAACTTTGAGTTTGAGTTTGGACTTTCGTGAGCCCAAATCGTTATTATAATAGCCCAAATCATTATCATGATAGCCCACGCGTGATGGGCTTGGGCATTAGTAATGTCCATTTGTCGGGTTCGTGACGCGAGTGCAGACTATACGTCATAAAGACTCGTTCTCGTTCATACTAATTTATGTGATTTTGGAGATAATATAATGATAATTTGACAATAAAATGTTAATGTGGTCCACTTATGAACTTATAAAGTTTGTAGCATTTTAGATGGTCATGGTTGTTTATATGAAGTATAGTTTATAGAAATTATATGTGTCATGACACAGCATTGTTATGGAGTTCACGAAGTCTATAGTATTGGTAAAGTGGACTCAAATTTGATAATTGTGCATTTAACGAAATGATTAAAGTTTACAACAAAAAACTTTTTGACAAGATGCAACCTATAAAATTCAAGATTTTTATACACTTTTACACAAATTAGAAAAACTCATGTGGTTCACTTATCTCCGCCTCCGAAACCGTTTCGGCCCGCCTTAGCATAAGAGCAACTACAATAGGCTCGGATGGTTTCGATTCTAAGGCATAGATGTTGCTTATTATCATCATGGTGGTGAGTTGAGCAAGGCAAGGAGTTAAGGCGGCGAAAACGTGATGTTATTCACATGTTAATTTTTTTATTTTTTATGTATTCGGTTTTTTGACGTACATTTGCGTGCATGAGAGAAATTAATTTTATGGCAATAAAATAAAAGAGATAAAACTGGTTTCGTAATGTTGAGAAAGAAATGAGATGTTGCGCTAATATACCATAAAAGTTAAAAGTCATCACGTAGCCATTTACAAATTCAGAATTACTTCATTGTAAAAGTTCAACAATTTTATGTTATACTACCATGATATTTCAAATTTAACACCTAAAAGGGGTATTATCCTTTTACAGTTTTACTGCCATTTTCTTACCATTTAGCTACAAGCCATGACTCGTTCTCTTACCCTACCACCACCATTTCTATCCGAAATTGGCCACATGATCAAAAGACATAAATCCATATATATCTTTATTGACACATGTACATGTCGAAATTTCCATTTCTGTTGGAGAATGTAGCTTACGTGTTTTTCTTGGCCAAGCTTTCCTCCTTGTAACATATAATAATAACCTCTATAATAATTCGTAGTTTCTTACTATTATTTGTGCGTACATATCTCTACACCAGATTAACTTAATGCTCTTATCCTTTGATCATGATCACCACAATATCATATCAAGAAAATGAGTTATATATCAGCCATATGTTGGCATATATATCATTTGAAATAAAAAATAAAAGCTCCCAGCACGTATTAAGTTTTCGTAGCAAAAAGTTAAAGCCTAATACTTTCATTTTTACGGCAATTACTGTTTGAAATATGGTTAAATATTAACACGTTAAATGTCTAGTATCGAACCCGAGACCTCAGGATTGCACACATTACAAATGAGTATTAAGGAATAATAATAATAAATGTATTTATATATTTATTATTAACACAAGAACTAACGATCGTTAGTGTTTACCGTTAAATGACTAACGACCGTTAGACGCAAATTAGGAAAGAAGTGTTTGTGTGTAATTAGGAAACCAAGAGAAGGATCTAAAGACCCCTTTGGGCTCTAGATCGACCGGCCATGGGTAAGGGGTAACCCAAACCCTAGCTTTTGCTCCAAGTTTTCCAATTACTATATAAACAAACACACAGGGTCATTGTTTGGGTACTCTTTACACACACAATTATCCCTAACTTTTTCCTCTCCTCTCTTGCTTCTAAAACCGGTCGAACACCCCTAATTTATTAGGGGTTCGATTTTTTGTTTTGCTAAAAACAAATTCTTGTGTTGTTACTTGCATAACCTTAATACGGTTTAATTTGTGTGTACAAGAACGAGATAACAATCACTATAGTTGTTATCAAGAGATCGAATAACAAAAAGGTAAGGGGTTATTCATTGATCTTGTTAAACCTTAACTAGGGTTCTTCAATTTTTCAAGAATCAAGAATCGCATACGGTACATTCCTATTTATGTTTTAGTTAATAATTATGTGTTATACTAGATCCTTAGCTTCCGCATATGTGCTACTTGATATTAATATTAATAATATGATAGTCATGGTTATTAAATTACAACAGTGGCATCACGAGCCATGTATAACATGTAATTGATTACTAAAACCATAAAAAAAACGTATCTTTGAATGTTTTAGATATACATGTTGATGTTATAGATCTAGGGTTTACAAAAATTTTCAAAACCCTAACCCTAAATTGGGTGGGGGGTTACGATTTCCATAAACCCTAATTAGGTTTTGTGGTTTAATTTTTTAATTAATTGGATTAGAAACCCTAGGTTTGCAACGTGTTTATGTGACCTAATTGGTAATTTGTTATGCATGAATCCATGACGAAACATGCATGTTAGTCATGAATTATTTGATTGTTTTAATAGTTAGTACTTGTTTCACATGTTAATTATTAGATAGATCTAAAATTTGGGAAGACCCCAAGTGTAATTAAAATTAATTTACGTGTTATGTGGTGTATTAATTAACTCTAGCTTACGCAATCGATTATTCGATGAATGTGGCTCACTTGTGCAAAGTGAAAGCTTTTGTTGATTATACACATTATGAAAACCTAGAATTGATTTAATTAGGGTTTATCTAATTAAGTATGCATTTGACTAATTGTTCACCTTTTAATTGTTATGATTATTAGTTGTTTATTTGTTTTCTTTTATAATTACTTGTTTTTATTGTTATATGTTTGACGTGATTGTAAGCAATAAAAAGGGTAATTTTATGAAAAGAAAATTAATTGGACTAATAATGGTGAAACCTTAAGTGATAAAGTTTAATTCCTGCAAAGTCTTATGTGCCGACTAGTGGTTCGCTTCGCACGGTAATTCGCTCCCAGGCGAGACTAGCAAGATTTATATTTTATTACATGTTTTAAGATGAAAGTCACAAACTCTTGCTTGTTGATGTTTTTGTACAATAATGTGTGAAAGGCGGACCGAAATCGCCGTACAATGTGCTTGTAAAGAGGGGTTTTTAAAGTCCATGCTCCTACCGGTTCTCTACAACCACTTGTGCGCCGATCTAGACTTACCTATATCACTATAATACGTACAATATCATCTTAAAGGTGATTTACCTCAATTCCACGCGCCACTTTTGTGGCAAAAATATCCGAATAACTATATGTAAGAGTAGGATATGTGGACGATAATTGATGGTACTTCTTTAATTGGTGAACCCAATACTACAAGCAAAAGATTTTGGCTTTGTCTTGCGAACCGGTTATTAAAAATTGTTTTGAAAACTAATGTCATAAAGATGAGTGCATGCATCTTTTTACATGTTTTGATTTACACATCAAAATTAAATACCCTATCAAAATTTAAGTTACATGCCAACTAACTATAAGAAACACTTAAAATTACTATTTGGCATGCGTGAGACCTAGGCTAAATTTTAATGACAAGGTAAAAAATCTTTATTGTGTGAGACCAGATTTAGATGTTTTACAGTTTTTAAGTTAGTCGACTTAATTAAGTTGATAAGTTGTTGTGTGAGACCTAGAACTTAAGGCATGAGATGGGATGAAACATGCTTACATTGCAAATTGATGAATCAATTTGATGTAAATCCCATAAATTATCTAGGAATTGGAAAATCGTTTGCCAATTGTTGTACGACAGATTACCATCTTTTGTAATTTCATTACTAGCAGATCAACTGACGTAGTGAAATTATGAAAAGTTGGATCCTAGATTTTCAAGAAACTATGTTGGTTATATGAATATATCCTTGGGTATTCTGTTTTCTTGAAAATTTTCATTATCGAAAATACTAATGTTTGAACTTTTTCTGTAGAAATGGCTCAACCCGATAACTCCGTGTTTTCTGCTTTCAAGAGTCATCTTGAAAGAGAAAAGTTGACTGGAAAGAACTTCAATGATTGGCATAGATCGCTCAGAATTGTCTTGAGAGCGACTGATAAGCTCAATTATCTGAATACTGCTTGCCCAGAAGAGCCTGCTGCGACCGCAACTGATGAGGCCAAAGCAGAATGGAGAGCTGAGTATAAAAAGTACAATGAAATTGGGTGCTTAATGCTCCAAAGTATGGACACAATGTTGCAAAAGAAGTTTGAGCATCATTTTCCATATGGCATGCTCCAAGAGCTCAAGAAGGCTTATAAAAAGTCTCATGCAGTTGAATTGTATGAGTCACTTGACAAATTACACAGCTGCAAACATGGTGATGGTAAACTAGTTGAAGACTATGTGAATGAGATGAAAGAATACTTTGATCAACTTCACAGAGTCGGATTTGGTTACCCCGAGAATGTTCAAGTTAACTTAATCAATAGGTCCCTTAACAAGGACTTTAGTGGTTTTGTACAGAACTTCAACATGCACTGCTCGGGGAAGACAGTTTCTGAGTTACTCGCATTGCTTGTTGACTATGAGAAGCATTCACCATCCAAGGGCAAGGCACCTACTCCGCAAGTGTCGGCAATTCAAGGGGGTAGGATCCAGAAAAATCGCATGTGAACAAGGGTAATGGTAAAGTTGACAAAGGCAAGCAGGTTTTGGCCTATCAACCAAATCCAAAGATGAATCAGCATCAACCCAAGAAGAACAAGGTGAATCCTCCCAACAAGAAGGATCAGGCTTGTCACCACTGTCATCAAGTAGGGCAATGGAAGCATAACTGTGCGCTCTACATCAATGACTTGAGACAAAAGAATCAGAAGAGTGAGGCTGGTAACCCCAGCTCATCAGGTGCGTTCTTTATGATTGAATTATTTTCTTATCTCATGAATTCCTGGGTATATGATACGGGATGTGGCATTCATATATGCAATTCTTTGCAGGGGTTCAGAGTTGAGAGAAAGCTGGCCTATGGAGAACAATTCTTGCGCGTGAGTAATGGAGCGCCTGCAGGAGTTGAAGGTATAGGCGTATTTAATTTATTGTTGCCTTCGGGCCTAGTACCATCTTTAAATAATTGTCATTATGCACCTTCAATTGTTAGGGGTGTTATTTCTTTTTCATGTTTGTTGAATCTTGGTTTTGAACATACTATTACGAGCAATGGAATTTCAGTTTCTTTAAATGGTGTTTTTTATTTTAATGTTATTGCTGTGAATGGTATTTTTGAGATTGACACGAATGATAATGATAATGCTTTTGTTAAAAATAATTCAATGTATAGCATCAACCATAAGAGAATCAAGAAAGGTCTGGATTCGTCTTATCTTTGGGATTGTCGACTTGCTCACATTGGCAAGGCTCGCATGGAAAAGCTACAACACGATGGGCTTTTAGAAAAGATCAATGATGAATCATTTGATAAATGCGAATCTTGTATTACTGGGAAGATGGCAAACAAACCTTTTAAAAGTCGTATTGAAAGGGCTTCTGATCTACTTGGTCTAATTCACACAGATGTGTGTGGACCACTTAGACATGTGTCAAGGAGAGGTGCTAGCTACTTCTTAACATTTACGGATGATTATAGCCGTTATGGTTATGTTTATTTACTTAAACATAAACATGAGGTATTTGAAACATTCAAAGCGTTTAAAGCAGAAGTAGAGTTGCAACATGGAAAGAAGATTAAAGCTCTTCGATCCGATAGAGGTGGTGAATACCTAAGTCAAGAGTTCATAGATTTTCTAGCTGAGAATGGAATTGTCCAGCATCTCACTTCTCCATATACTCCACAGCAAAATGGTGTATCTGAGAGAAGAAATCGTACATTGCAAGATATGATACGATCTATGTTTAATCTAACAACTCTTCCCTTCTCATTTTGGGATTATGCCTTAGAGTCTGCTGTTCGCATTCTTAATATGGTTCCCACAAAGAAGGTGGATAAGACACCAATATGAGTTATGTACTGGAAAAGCTCCTAACTTGTCTTATCTAAAGGTCTGGGGCTGCGAGGCGTATGTTAAACGTGACTCAGCAGATAAACTCCAACAAAGATCTGTGAAGTGCATCTTCGTAGGATACCCAAAGGAAACGATGGGTTACTACTTTTATTACCCCCCTGAGAACAAAGTATTTGTTGCAAGGTATGGAGATTTCTTGGAAAAGGAACTCATATCTCAAGAATTAAGTGGGAGGGTATATGATCTGGAAGATGATCAAGTTGATGCATTACCTTCTGAAAACACTAGGCAACTTCCTGAAGAACCAGATAGTCTGGGTCCTCCACCTGAAGTTGAAGTGGTTCCCATTCGCAGGTCCACAAGGCCTGTGAAAGCTCCCGAACGCCTATGTCTTATCGTAGTGTGTGAGGAGACAATACTAGGGGACCGTGATGAACCTACTAGTTATATGGCTGCCACGAATGGTCGTGAAAAGGAAAAATGGTGAGTTGCTATGAATGGGGAAATGCAATCCATGCATGATAATGAAGTCTGGACAGAAGTAGACCTTCCTCCTGGTGCCAAGGTAGTTGGGAGTAAATGGCTCTACAAGAAAAAGATTGATATGGATGGCATTGTACACACCTATAAAGCCCGTTTGGTAGCTCAAGGCTTTACTCAAACGTTTGGTGTTGACTACGAGGAGACCTTTTCTCCTGTAGCTGACATTAGGGCTATTAGGATTCTCATAGCTATAGCTGCATACTATGACTATGAGATTTGGCAAATGGATGTCAAAACCGACTTCTTAAATGGTCGCCTAGATGAGGACATTTATATGGCGCAGCCTGAGGGGTTTGTGAATCTAGAATTTCTAAACCGTGTATGCAAACTTCAAAGATCAATTTATGGATTGAAGCAAGCATCACGACAATGGAATAAAAGATTTGATGAAGAAATCAAAAGGTTTGGATTTGTTCAAAATCTTGATGAGCCATGTGTATACCACAAAGCTAGTGGGAGTGATGTAATTTTCCTTATTTTATATGTCGATGACATATTGATCATGGGAAAAGACATTCCAAGTTTGCATGAAGTCAAGGCATATCTTGAAAGTGTTTTTCTATGAAAGATTTAGGGGAAGCTGCATTCATTATGGGAATCAAGATATATAGAGATAGATCTCAGCGATTAAGTAGATTAAGCCAAAGTGCTTACATTGATAAAATATTGAAGAGATTCAATATGCAAAATTCCAAGAAGGGATATTTGCCAATGCAAGAACACCATGGCTTGAGTAGCAAAGTTTGTGCTTCAACACCTGCAGAGGTGGAACGCATGAAGAGAGTCCCTTATGCTTCGGCTGTGGGATCTATTATGTATGCGGTGAAAAGCACAAGGCCAGATGTGGCGTTTGCTCAGAACTTAACCAGTCGATATCAGCAGAATCCATGTGAAGCTCACTGGACTGCTGTAAAGAATATTCTTAAGTACCTCAGGGCTTCTAAAGATGTATTCTTAGTTTATGGGGGAAATCCAAATCCAAATGCAGAACTTGATGTTACACGTTACTGCGATGCTTCATGGAAAGGTGACAAAATTAAGTTAAAAACCGGTAAACTATTCAACCCCCCTTCTAATTTTCCACAATTGGCATCAAGAGCTACGTCACTCAAGCTTTTAAAATATATTGTGTTTTAAAACTTGAAACGATCCATGGATTTTGAAAATTACAAAGAAGGGCAATCTATGCAAAGACCACCACTTTTTGAAGCAAATGGTTTTATATATTGAAAAAACCGATTTGAAACTTACGTGAAATCTAAAGATATAGATCTATGGTATATAATCATTGATGGTGATAATATACCCACTTTTAAAGATACTTCAAATAGTAAAGATGAGGATAGCTCAATTAACAAACATAATGAAGATCAAAAGAAATTGATTGCTAAAAATAATGAAGCGAAAATGATG
>LBNU01036427.1:45595-61521 GCA_014162995.1 Artemisia annua | reverse complement strand
ATTTTAAATCGTGTCTTAATAAGACCATTTTTAAACAAAACTCCATACGAACTTTATAAAGGTAAAAAGCTTACACTAGGTTATTTTAGAGTATTTGGGAGTAAATGTTTTATTCTTAACACAAAAGATTATCTCACCAAAATTTGACCCAAAGTCTTATGAAGGTGTGTTTCTTGGATATTCACAAAGTAGTAAAGCTTACATTGTTTTAAACAAAGAAACCTTAAGAGTCGAGGAATCGTTGAACGTAACATTTGACAAGAGTCCACCTCCCTCTAAGACATCACCTTTGGTAGATGATGACTTAGTTGAAAGTCAAGTAATAGAAAGTCAAGAGATCGTAGATAATGACAAGGAAGATGAACTATTAAACAAAGAAATTGTAAATGTCAAAGAATCTAAAAGTCATCCATTAGATAGTGTCATAGGAAACATTAATGAAAGAACACTAAGATCAAAAGTTCAAAATGAAAGCAACTTCTTTTGTTTCGTGTCAACCATTGAACCGAAAAATATAAATGAAGCAATAAAAGATGAGTCACGGGTAATAGCCATGCAAGAAGAATTAAACCAATTTGTTAGGAATGATGTTTGGACATTAGTTCCTCAACCAAAGAGTCAAACAATAATTGGAGCAAAATGGGTCTTTCGTAATAAAATGGATGAAAATGGTATAGTGTCTAGAAACAAAGCTAGGCTAGTAGCACAAGGTTATAATCAACAAGAAGGCATAGACTACGATGAAACTTTTGCTCCGGTTGCTAGGCTCGAGGCAATTAGAATTTTACTTGCATATGCATGTGCACACAATTTTAAACTCTTTCAAATGGACGTCAAAAGTGCATTCCTAAACGGGTTTATAAATGAAGAAGTATTTGTTGCTCAACCACCGGGCTTTACCGATTTTGAAAAACCAAATCATGTTTACAAACTTAAAAAGGCTTTATACGGATTTAAGCAAGCTCCAAAAGCATGGTATGATCGACTTAAAACCTTCCTAGTTGACCATAATTATACCATGGGCTTAGTTGATAACACTCTCTTCACTAAGAAGAAAGGTTCACATATTATAATAGTCCAAATCTATGTTGATGACATTATATTCGGATCAACTTGTCAAGAATTATGCGTTGATTTCTCAAAAATCATGCATGACGAGTTTGAAATGAGTATGATGGGAGACTGAAGCTGAAGGCGTCAGGATTCATAGAGCGACGGAATCAGAGCGTCGACTTTCACAAGAAGAAACCTTAAATACGGCGGGGTGACATCGTCATAACCGATAACCTGACGCTGTTAGCATTGTAAATCTATACATAGTTTTCATTTTATTTTCATTAAGGTTCGATATCTTTTGGTACAAAACCTTAGACGATTTCCAGAGCATTTGAAAGGCTGTTTCAACTTTTTCACCCATGTTTTATGTTTTATTGAAGATAAGTTATTCTTTTAATCATTCAATATGTTTATGTGTTGTTTGATTCATTTTTTATCTTTTCTTCACTTTAACATTCTAGCTTAAGTTTACTTGTGTTTGCCTACATCTAATGAAACCTAGTTATTGATTATTGATGCGTTGTCTATTTTTTAGTTGATTGCTTCACGTTAGACTAAGAAAACTGGCTGACTTCTATTATGTAACTAGCTTGAACGTCTTAGGAAATGTAACCATATCATGCAATATAGGTTTTTCTCGTTGTATTTAGTGCATGAATTGATGTTTATGATCCTATAATTGCTTGATTAACTTAAGGTTATAGGTGAAATTAATATTCATAGAGTTGGGAATGTAGCACACCCCCACGACGGTATTAAGGAATACAACGCTTCAACTAAAACAAACGAAGTGACAATTCAATAAAAGACAACTAGGGAGTAGTGACATCTAAGTAAACACGTTTGTCCATCATAAGAAACTAACCACTTTAATTTTCTTGTTATTTTAATTTTTGTTTTATAAAAAATGGTTTTTGGGTTAGTTGGATAGCAACTAATTCTGCCATTCCCTTCAAAACCGAGATTCAATTTGCTTTCTAGAAAAACATAAAAATACAAAAAGAATCATCCCTCACCTTTAGACTTAATTCGACATANTTAATTTTCTTGTTATTTTAATTTTTGTTTTATAAAAAATGGTTTTTGGGTTAGTTGGATAGCAACTAATTCTGCCATTCCCTTCAAAACCGAGATTCAATTTGCTTTCTAGAAAAACATAAAAATACAAAAAGAATCATCCCTCACCTTTAGACTTAATTCGACATACACTTCAACCTAACGACACTATTCCCGTAGAGAACAATCAATCCCCCAGATTTACCTATATTACACTACAACGATTAGGTACACTGCTTGGAGGGTTGCAAAACTTCTTAAGATCTCTTGAGAAGTAAAACTCCTTGTGAGGTTGCAATACCATGCATCAGCCTGCGTTTGGAAAGTAGTACGCGATTGGTTGATTAGATCAAATGCTGCAACATCCATATAATAGACTTGGAGCTCAGGTGCCATAGTGGCCAGCATTTGACATCCAACGTGTACCAGGTTATTTAAATGCCTCTGGTAGGCATTCCTAACCACTACCGGGGTGTTAGCCGCGAGTGCTGGGCCGATGGGATTCTCCATGACATACCACTTTCATTCATGTCAGATTACAATCTAAAGATTCCTCTCCCTTTTATGAAAGCAAGGCCTAGTAAGTTGGTCCTCCTCAAGTACAGAGCAAAGTAACAAAGAGTTATTGTTGTTGTTATTGTTTGCCATATACTTTTTAATGAAGACAAATTTAGTGATTCAATCTTTTATCTTAATTGCTACTAGACCCTATCATTTCGCACATTACTCTAGCATCCCAAAAAGGTCATTACAAATGACCTTGCTAGGGCGTAATCTACCTTGGAAGGTTTTCTAGGTAGGTGCTTTATCTCCACCGATTGTCTCTCTGAGACAACTTTTAGGGTTGAAAGTCCAATAAATATCAAGCATATTTAGTCTCCATTGCAGCCCTGGGTCCGCTATGGCGAAATGCCAATAGACTCTACCCTAAAAGCCAGTGGCCTCGAAATTCATTGATCTCTGCTAGGGGATATGACCAATGAATCCAAAAACCACCTCTCCCGCATCAGCCATGTACCCATAGACACCGTGCTAGGGCATCAACTATCTGTAGGGTCAAAGCAAAGATAATGGAACAATTTATGAATGGCGCATTAATCTAAGATCACACATAGGGTAAGACTTTTCTGACTCGTCAATCACAAGTCTTCTTTTTTATATCCAGTACTAAAACAGTTATTAAAAAAAAATCCATTTACTTATGTATATATATATTTTTTTTAAATTAAAGTTGGAAACTTTATATACCAGGCAAGGGGCTAAAAGAAGAGGGCAAAATTCTTAGTCTAGTTCAACTCCTGAATGGTACATAAATGCTAGACTGGGAGGACATGATGAGGTATAGCCTCCTCCGGATAGTTAGGAATAGATAATCACACTTAAACCACTAAGATGGGGAGAATATAAAGAAGTAATAACATATGTTGGAACAGTCCTTCGTAGTAGCTATGGTGATGAAGGTCATATCAGGTACGAAGGCAATGACATAGGAGCTAAGACTATTTCGGGACTTAGGTAATACCAGTAGGTAGTTGTTGTACGATAGCATAGGAATGGAACAGAGAGTGGTCCATAATGACCACCTCTGACATCGTGAAAAGATAAACTCTGAAGGCAGCACCTGACCCTCAGCGGGGATTAACTAGTTGCAGCTAGACTACATTCCTACCTCCACAATACTCTTGTCGTGGAGTCTAGGCCAGGTAGTATAAATAGAGTCGTTCACTCATTTGAGCTACACACACTTTGATACTCTGATATAGACTATCTGCCTCTCTTCCTATATTATTGCATATTTCATACCAAACATATACTTATTATTATGCCGGAGCTTAGCCTCAGATTAAAACTCTGGAGCGAGCTAACGGTATTCTGTCTTATTTTAGCTCAAAGGATGAAGAAATTAGTACTAATCTCTGAGATTGAATGGCTGAAGATGTGGTTATGAAAAATTGCTCTAACCAATCGACTTGAAATGTTATATCTCCACCACCGTCAACATTAACTAGCTTTTCCGTATTACCAAAGAGTATGACACTATATTAATAGAAGACATGCAATTTTACTCTTAAAAATGTTATTGTTGCTCAAAGTCAAAGCTAATTTAAGTCTAATTAATCTGTATATACATGTCATTGTTGCAATATCTTTAACGCTTTATTTATATATTTGATACAAAATATATGAATGTATTGAGTTTTAAATGTATTTTTTTTGCGTTTAATTTTTATCAAATACTATATAACACAAACAAGAATATTTATGGTCAAGGTTTATAAAGAGAGTCTTGAAAAATCAAACCTGAAAATTTAATATAGGACGGGGAGTAGCAATTAACACTTTCTAAAGAAAATATTCAAAATATAGTCTTAAGTTTTATATTTTAACTAAACAATTCATTGATAATTTGATACAATTCATTATTCGTATTCTTTATATATTTTTTTAAAATAATCATTTTGCTTATCTAATCTCGATCCTTCATTTTCCCTCTATTTTTATTTGATCTAATGGATGAGATTAATCCCAACAATTTAAAAAACCCACTTTCATCATTTTTTTTCAAATATTAATATCTTTCAAACCGTTAATCGTTAAGCGAATAAAATATACCGTTACGACGAGCATTTAATTATCTTTCTATTGATAGGCACTTTGATATATTTTCGACAATTTTTTTTTTTAATTTTTCACACTTATCACATGTGATATATAATATCACATGTGATATATCATATGTGATTTTTTTCGGCCACGAAAAAAACGTGAAAAAAAACGATTTTTTTTTTTGTCGAAAATATATCAAAGTGGCCGTCTATATCGCGATGGTGTAATTATTTTCGCTTAACGATTAACGGTTTAAGAGATATTTAAATTAGAAAAATTGGTGAAATATTAAAATGCTTTTACTCTCAACTATTTATTTATTTTTAGATAGATGGTGGAGATGAGTCCCTTGTTATATAAGAAAACTTTGGTTTTTAATGTAACTCGAATCTACATACATTACCTCTTCTTTTATACATGCTATCCGGCTATCCCCCACTCGCATTGCAACGGCATTGTCCGGATACCAGCTGATATCTTACATTTGGTCTTAATCAATAAGGTCAACGGATGTGATAATTCAATTTGTAGACATTATCATTCATCACAGGTTTATATTTTAATTTTAAGCTTTAAGCAACTTATTTTTTAAGCCTACGTATATAAAAAGTTTCTAGGGAACATCAATATTCATGTTAAAAAAAATTTTGGCTTTATATTCTTAAATAATGTACAAATTATATAAGAAATTCCTAGTAATGTAACGTACTGGAATTATGATGTTGTAATGTCATAAGAGGACAATAACAAAATTGTAATCACGAGAGTAGAAAATTGAAATTCGAAAATGCAATATCAAACTATGTCATATACAATACGTTAAGTACGTAATGTAGAATTGTAACATACACGATCAAGTACATGATGTTGAATTATAACGTACACAATATTCAAAGCTTAAGATGTTTTGGTTGCTCCATTTTATGTTTACACTAAGCTATGATTAATAGTAACTAAGAGTAATGTGAGGTATAATAATAAGTTTAAATTACTTGAAAAATCTTTTCTTATATAATGAGTAAAATACACAATTCGTCCCTGTGGTTTGACCAAATTTCCTTTTAGTCCATTTTTGTGAAAATTCACTTGACGAGTCCCTTACATTCTTGAACATTAAGCATTGGATCCAAATCCACAAACGACATTATGTTTCCTCGTTATCTCCCAAGTCACATGCAATGCATAAGAGAGTATGTTTGTCCAAACAACTTTTTTTTGTTCATTTTCAACTCTTTGGTTCACTGACATCTTTTGTACTTTTATTATAGATATGTACATTCACTTTTCCCAAGACACATACACATATACATTGTGGTTGTGATTCGTCACCCACACACACATTCATTTCTTTCCAGACTTCCTCTTTTTCAATTCTATTCCAATTATCCTTGTATCAACTATTTTTCAATACGTAAAGCAAGACTAATTTGTACGCAATGTCTAACAGAAAACATGTTTTTTTATGTTATTATACTTGATTTTAAGTTTAATTAGCTAAAAAACTAACTTTTATTTTGAAACCCTAATTTTCATGCAAGTGGTAAAGGCTGTTGAGTAAATAGTAGCATTAAAAAGTGGCGTTAGAGGAAACATGTGAGGAAATGGTATAGGAATCAGATAATGAAGATGAGATAGATGATGAAAATGAAACTGAAGTACATGGAAAAGTAAATGGTGATGGATCTCTTACTGAGAAACAGGAACATCAACTTATATTAGACCAATACGCATTAAGAGAAACATTAGAAAAGAAGCAAGGGTTGAAAAAGTGTGGGAGGAGAGAATTTGGCAAGAACGAGAGCATGGGGAGATGTTGTTGTTGGAATTTGGGGTGGAGTGATTAATCTGTAGCTTAACTTTTATTATTATTTCATGTTTACTGTTGAGTTTCAAAACTGTTAATGATTATGTTTGTTTATTGAGGTATAAATGACACCGTTAGTCCATTTGATCATCTTCATACTTAGTAGAACAAAAGTAATGCTAGGTTAAGTTTGAAGCACAATTGATGCGTTTGTTTTGCTTGATTTTAGGCTGAGATGTGGAAGTTACCCACATCAGTTGTACTTAACTGCTTTTTAAAGTATTAAATTCTACAAAAAGAACAAAGGTAATGCTAGTACCTGTTGACCTGATGAGAACAATGTAATGAGAATTGGGGTTTATTGAAATTGGGGGTAAAATGACTTGATAATAGTGTCAAGTAAAAACACAATATATATTTGTGTGGTTAGGGTTAAAAAGTAACTATAGACTTCTAATAATGTTAGTCCCCATGACCCATATCTTGTCAGGTTTGAATTGTCACATCTTAAAAAGATTTATACATTTCAACTTTAGCCTTTTAGTGTAAAATACACCATTAGTCCAGATCATATTTAGGCCGAGATTAAGGAAGAAGTCATACTCAAAATACACAAAAAAGCTTTGTTGCATTTGGTCTATTAAGGTATGAACATGGCTCAGTTTCGAATGTTTATGCTTTTTCCTCTTATATGGATACTTTTAGTATAAGCCTATATCATATTTAGGTCGAGATTAAGGTAAACAATCATTAGAAAATGGTTTGAATTTAATTGATACAGATAATGATGTTCATACACTATTCGAAATGGCAGAATGGAACTGTTCATTTGATTTGAATGTTGCTCATAAGCTACAGAGATTAGTTGATTATTACTTAAGAAACATGGGGTCTAATGGGTGGTTCTAGGTTGCGTTGAGGAAGATTCTAAGTTATGTTGCTTAGGTTCAACGCCTTTTAAATCTAGACATGAATGGAAGGGTGTTGATCAGGGTGGTGTAAGCAAGAAAATTAAGGTGGTGTAGTAAGCAAGAAAAAAAAGGTGTTGATTAGGGAAAAGGAAAAGTCATTGAGGATGATTTTGTTTTAAGGAAGAAGAACAAGGTTTTGGTAATCAACTACAAGAGGGGTTTTGATAAGGTAAAGGCAATCATGATTGAAGATGTAGGCGCTGTAAAAAAGATGAGGAAGGTTCTACCAAGAATGACTGGTTCTCTTGTGGTTAAAGAGGGTGCAATGAAAAATGTGCAAGCATATGTGGGTGTTGTTAACAAACCTAAAAGTAGTATTAAAAATACTAACTGCGTGCTTTCTCTAAGAGCACCAACATATCTGGGAAAGCCATGAAGCAAAATTCATGTGTTCAGTGATAAGTTTTCATTGTTCGTGTTACTCAATTATTAGTAGTATGTTTCTCTTTTGTATCTGGCTTGTTTAGTCTTTTGGGCATGTCCTAATTTACTAACTACATTCTAACTTGCCGTTGTTTGTAACTTGAGTTTTCACGTACAATAGAAGGTTTAGAAAGTGTTGGTTCTTGCACTCTGTTCTTCCGGAGCAGGTTTAGAAAGTGATTTGATAAGGCATCTTTTTGGGAAAATGTAATGTATAAACAATTTGGCTCTTATGTGAAAATGTAATTTGTTTCTCTTTTGGTAATTTGTAAACAATTTGTATAATTTGTGAAAAATTTGCTTCTATGAATTTCTCGTTTGATAATATTTTTTACTCGTGTGTTTATCTATAATATGTGACTGTGTTTGTGTTTGTGTTACAATTTGGTTTACTTGTGATTGTCTATGATTTGTTTTTCACTCTTGTGTTTATTTATGATTGTCTATGATTTTCACTTGTGTAATCTGTGATTGTCTTTGTGATTGTGTTTATGTTTGCGGTAAAATGAGTTAAGGGAAAATGGTGTCAACTAGAAATACACAAGTTCAATATATATTTGTGGTTGTGTTGAAAGACAATAAATTTCTTCACTTATAATGCACTTGGTTTTATCATGCATAGACATTCATACATAAACTAAAACTACCATACTAAGACATTCTAAAACACTAGAACCCATATATTCCATTTCCTATTAATAATAGAACAAACACATTTCATAAACGACCACACATAGGAAATTAACTAGCCTAGACCATAAAACCCAAAAACCAACACCGCAAACCTATAGATGCAAACCATCAATAAAACAACATCCCAAAGACATCAACCACATCCCCAACACCCAATCATATATACCCTTCACAGAGTCAAAACCCTCGCAACATAGTAACGCCTCTTTCGAAGATGAACTTGTGGATCAGCGAGTATCATCTGAAGTTAATTTTCTTTCTCCAACTCAGACGTCAATATCTCTTTCATATAACAAATAGACTCCACATCATTCGTTTTCAGGATTCGGCCCGCTATTTGCTAGCATTTGGCTTCAAGCCTTGTCACTGATACCTCTACCTCAAGAACCTCCTCTAAAAACAAACGTACTTCTGATCTCTTAAAAGGTAGAGTATGTAGAAAAAGAAAGTTCATCAAGCAACACTAAAAGCCCAACCATGAGATGAACTATTAACAAATATACCTTTTCTTTTCTCATTTTGCAAACAAATAATAGAGATGAGAAGGGAAAAATGAAGATGCTTCTTAAATAAAGAGGGTACAAGTGGGGAGTCATATCGTTTATGATTACACCGGGTAGATGAAACACCGCCAATGTGCGTTCTACAAGAGAGTATACAGGCATTCATTATTACTGCTTCACTTAAGTAGCTAAATGTTGAATATAACTTTGAATCACCCATTTCCAAATATTGTCAATGCATTGTGTCATAGTTTCAATAGTCACATGATAAAAGCATTTTATATTTCTAGTGTAGTCCAAATCTAACTAGTAAAGATTTCACGTTTAGTCCAACCTTAAATTTGAATGTTTTTTAATATTGCAAGTTTAGTCTCTAACATAAGCACAAATCAAAATCTGAAAAACCACCCTCTCCATTGCATGTTTAATATTGCATGTTTAGTCTCTAACATAAGCACAAATCAAGGAACTACGCAAGTTTACTTCAATTCCTGGTGAATCCATTGAGTCGTAATATCTCCGGTTATGTAAGATTATGAATGACTTATCCAGACACAACCTCTCACAGACGAACATTGCTAATAACACCAATTTTCTGAATGAGTTACAACCTGAATGGGGAAGATACGTCACTATAGTTTATCAGACAAAGAACTTGCATGAAGTTACCTATGATGAGTTGTATGACTTTTTTGAAGCAGAAACAAGCTGAGGCAAATGAAGTAAGGGCTACTAGCTATAAAGCATGATCCTCTCGCACTCATTGCTCAAACACCAACACTTTTACCAGTGGACATACAACATCAACCATCATCATCTTCCACTCACAACTACATGCAACAACAATACATTCCACAACATCAAACTACTATAATCCCACAACAACAATTTTACCCACAACAACAACAAGTTATTCCACAACAACAATATCCACAATCCCAAGAACCAGAGTTCACTGACAATGATGAATCTACTGTAGCTTTGACACAAACATTTGCTCTTCTGACAAAGGAATTCCAAGGACGCTATTCGACACCAACAAACAACAACCAAAGAATTTCATCGAACACTCACAACAGGTAGATCGCTAAGTCGAGTTTCAATATGGGTAACGAAGGCCAAATGGTTGGAGTTATGGGGAATCAGCAAGGATATGCTACTGGATTTCACATGGGTAATCAGAATATGCAAAATCAGTTGGGACAGTATGCAGGGAATTAGATGGGTCAGTATGTAGGGAATCAGATGGGTCAGCTTGTTGGAAATCAGAGGGGTCAGAATGTTGGAAACCAGGCAGTGGGTAATCAGGTTGGAAATGTTGCAGCTCCAGTTGGTGGGAATTATGGAAATATGAATGTGAATCAGGGAAATTTGGTAGTGTTTCAACTGTCAAGGTGTAGGTCATATGGCAAGGAACTGTCCTACTAGGCCAAAAAAGAAGGATACATCGTATATGCAGAAAGCATTGATGCTAGCACAAAAGGAAGAGGCAGGATTCCAGTTGAATGCTGAGGAAAATGATTTCATGGCACTTATGGATGAAATGGAAGACAGAGAGGATATGAATGCAAACTGCATCTTTATGGCAAATCTTCAGGAGGCTAAGTACGACACAGATTCCGACACACCTCCTGTCTATGACACCAATGTAGTATCTGTGGTACCAATCGACAATACTTGCAACAATAATGATATATTTGATATGTCCCCTCATGAGGAACAGCATTCTGAGACTCTAGCACTCACTTATGATACATACCTGGACACGCCGAGTTGTAGCAATATTGATTCGGCAACTCCCGATATGAATCATAGTAGCATAGTTTCACAACATGCTGAGAATGATGAGGAAACACATGCTTTATTTGAATCATTGTTGAACAATTGTAGTATTGAAATTGAGAAAGTGAAAAAGATCAATCGCGAAGTTAAGGCCGTGAATGCGAAATTAACCACTGAGCTTGAAAGATACAAGGAAAATGAAAAAAGTTCTCAAATTGATATAAAACGACAGTCTGAATTTGAAATTGGTTATAAGAAGTTACTTGTTAAAGATAGGGAATTGCAAAGCAAATTTGATTCTTTTCAAATATTATCAACAAAAACCATTAACTCTATAAAACAAGAAATTTCTGATCTAACAAACCAGCTTTCAAAACAAAAATCAGCTTATACCAATCTTGAAAAAGAAAGGGATGAGTTGAAAAAGGACTTTGCAAAGAAAGAAGATAAACTTTTGGAAGAAATCATAGAGTCAGAACTTATGATAGCAAAACTAGAAAACTTGTTGTTTAAAACAGTTCATTCGAGTCAAACAATTCACATGATTACTAATCAATGTGATCCGATTTACCATACAAAAAACAAAATGGCTCTAGGGAACAAAACTCCTTGTAACCTCAAGAAAGCTCAGGAAGAACATAATGTGTTGTATAATGGAATTGTTATATATATCAAACATTATCCACCTATTGTTCGTGATTATGTGGAAACAATGGAACTTGCTAAAGAGAGTCAAAATTAAATGAAACAAAAGAATCCAGACCTGAAATCCATTGATTACAACAAACTGAACAAACTTTCTAGAATTATTTTTGTTCCACAAAAACAAGCATATGAGCTTTCCAAAAGCCCAAGAATTTCAAAACAAGTTTCTAAACCCGCAGTTGTTTCCAAATCTCTTTCTAAAATGGAACAGATGTCTTCAAGCAACATTTTTAATACAAGTGCTGCCAGAGGATATCTTGATGATCTAAAAAATAGAATTAGGCAACTTCAAACGACTTTAGAATCTAAAACGAAACTAAATGATTATTTGGAATTCTACGGTTCATTTACAGCTGAAAAAGATTCTTCAAAATGACTTTGCTCCTCAAATCAACGCCATTCATGCTAGATTAATTCATTTTGAACAAGCGTTTTTGAAAGAAACAACTGACTTTGTTATGGACCACAAATCCCTGATAAAGAAGGCAAATAAATCTTTTGAGCAGATAAATGTTTTGGAAAATTTAAATGATTCTCTCTTAGAAGCAGTTCTGTCTACTGATATTATGTCTATCATTTTACAAACATATTCTGTTGAAGACGATGAAAGACTCCGAGCTAAGACCTCTGCAATTGTTTCAAAATATGAAAATGCTCTTATTAAACTTGAAAAAGAAAACGTGTCATATTTTAAACAACTTGATCGGAAAAGCGAAGAATGCAAGTATGACAAATTGTCGTATGAGTGTGCCTTCAATTACATGAAACCGCAAAATGATCTTTTGAGGTCTCAGCTAGAAAGTCAAAAAGGGAAGGGTGTGGACACTAAGTTTGCAAAACCATCGACTTCGGAGAAACCAAATGCTTCAAAAATGGTTGAAAAACCAAAAATGTCAATTTCCCGGTTTGCTCCAAAAGTCGATGAGAAAAAGGATTTGACAAAACCAATCACTCCACAACCTTTGACCAAGCAAAACGAAAATGATAAGATTGTTGAAAATGCAAAAGATGTTGAACAAAACGCAAATGTGCTTACTTCTGGCCCTTCTAGGAATTGTTCACCGAATGTGACCACAAAAACAGTTAAAGAATCTGTTCGTTCTAATGCCTTGGTCTACAATCACCATCTAGAAGAAGCTAGGAAAAAGGCACATATTTAGAAAGACGAAAATTTAGGTGCAAAACCTAGTGCGATGAATTCTACAAGATTCCAAAGCACTACTAGTAGTAGTAAACCATTACCTAGGAACAATCAACAAAACACTAGGGATTGGCCTGCATCTAAGAGTAGTTGTGCAAATAGAATCTCATGCCAGTAGAATGCAACACTAATAATTCTAATTTCTCTTCGAACAACACACAATTTCCAAAAGACTGTAGTGACAAAGTTAAAATTTTTGTGTTAAACAAGAATGTTGAATTTGTCTGTCCTACATGTCAAAAATGTGTTTTTTCAGCTAATCATGATGCATGTATTGCTCAATTTCTCAAGAAAGGAAAGTCAAGTGTCAAGACACAATCCACTAAGATACCAAATCGAAACAAACCCGTTGATAAGAAGCAAAAGGCTAAGAAACTTAATAGGTGGTGATGAGCGTGGGATTGCGACCACGCAAATTGTTTTACCTCTCAAGGGATCTTGAGAAGCTTACAATCCCACCAGCCAGTGTACCTGGTCGGTGTAGTATAGTGTAGTGGTAAGTACGGAGGATTGATCATTCTCTCACAGGGAATAGTGTTCGTTAGGATAGAAAAACTACTCTAAAAGGTCTAAAGGTGAAGGAAGATTATTTTTGTGTTTTTATATTTTATGTAAAGCAAGTAAAATCTCGGGTTTTGGAGGAGTGGGCGGAATTAGTTGCTAGTCAACTAACCCAAAAACTACAATTGCAATAAAAATAAAATAACTAAACTATTGTGGTTGTGAAAACTTATATGGAGACAAATGTGTTTACTTAGACTTCCTTACTCCCTAACTATCTTTTACCGGTTAATTGATGTATGTATTACTTGCGTGGATGACGGGTGTATTCCTTAACAATTCATGGGGTGGCGTACATATCTCCCCAATTCTATGAGCTCTTATCTCCTCCTACAACTATGCGTACACATAATCATAGGGATTGTAAACAGTGGCTCATGCGTTAAATACTACCTTAATAACCTAGTACGCATTAGTTACATGTTTCTTAAGACGTTCAAGCATGTTACCATAAAGGAGTATTGCCAGTTTTCTTAAGCCTAACATTGATGAAATATTCATCTCAACAAAGTAATAACACACCAATCAACCAATAATTAATAGTTAGGTTTTATTAGATCTAAGCAAACACAAGAAAAATCTAGCCTAGCATGTTAATTGAAAGACTAGCATAAGATATAATTAACCAACACATAGACATATTGATTAATTTAAGTGAGGACTTATCTTTAATTGAACATGAGGGATTCAAGGGTGAAAAACCCTTGAAAATACAGCCAAATTCGTCTTTAGGGTTTTTCCCAAACTTGTACCAAAAGTTCCACACTAATGAATGAAAAATAGAAAAATATATATAGATTTTACATTCTGACGGCGTCAGGTTATGGGTTCTGACGCCGTCAGCTCGCCGTCATTAGGGTTTTCGGATGGCCTAGATTTACTTCTGACGCCGTCACTCTTTATTTTGTTCTGGGCCGTCACTCTTTAAGTTAACACCTGACGGCCTACTTTCTCTAACACCTGACGCCGTCAGGAGTAAACATCTTGTTTTCTTCATAGGGCGTCTAGTGTAATCTGATTTTACTCCTTTGTCAACGTTGGCTGACGGCGTCACCTTGTGACTCTGACGCCGTCAGGTAGGAAATCCAGCTTCTTTTGAGACTTTGTCGTTTTCTTCACTTTTATGCTCCAAAAACGTCCAAATTAGCATGTTTTCCAGAATTCTTCTTAAAAGTACCTAAAATGACAAAAGGAACGATTTAGGGCAATATCTGATCACATTTACTCGAATTAGGGCTTAAATGACCCCTTAAAACGGGTACACTTTTCGTCTCATCAGGTGGATTTCTACAGGATGTAGTTTTTACAAGACTGAGACTTCCGCTGCATCTGATAAGAAAACTACGCCTAGATCTTACCTTAGGTGGATTCCTACGGGAAAAGTTATATACAACTGGCGTCCTTAATGTTGAACCACCAGTGTAGAAATATTAAGTGTTCCTAAGATTTTTTTTTTTTTGTGCATACATTCTTACCCTACCATCCAAAATAATACATCATAGGGACCTCGGTTCTCCCCTTACACTTGAACTTTTACATACCTTTACAATTACTATTCTAACGACTCGAATTAAGATAATTGAAAAACTTGGAGTACTTTTAAAATATTTAGCACATATGGGGGATAATAATGTTGATTTTCCCCATTACTCCATTACACTAGTACTTAACCCATGAGTCCCAATTGTCCCAAAACAATATGTACAAGGATATGACTCGACTTAGCAACCATGTAATCAATTAGATAATTAACAAAGGGTTTAACACAAATGTTGTCACAATAATGCACTAAAGGTGAGTGCATACAAGGTCTAAAGGTGAAGGAAGATTATTTTTGTGTTTTTATATTTTATGGAAAGCAAGTAAAATCTCGGGTTTTGGAGGAGTGGGCGGAATTAGTTGCTAGTCAACTAACCCGAAAACTACAATTGCAATAAAAATAAAATAACTAAACTATTGTGGTTGTGAAAACTTATATGGAGACAAATGTGTTTACTTAGACTTCCTTACTCCCTAACTATCTTTTACCGGTTAATTGATGTATGTATTACTTGCGTGGATGACGGGTGTATTCCTTAACAATTCATGGGGTGGCGTACATATCTCCCCAATTCTATGAGCTCTTATCTCCTCCTACAACTATGTGTACACATAATCATAGGGATTGTAAACAGTGGCTCATGCGTTAAATACTACCTTAATAACCTAGTACGCATTAGTTACATGTTTCTTAAGACGTTCAAGCATGTTACCATAAAGGAGTATTGCCAGTTTTCTTAAGCCTAACATTGATGAAATATTCATCTCAACAAAGTAATAACACACCAATCAACCAATAATTAATAGTTAGGTTTTATTAGATCTAAGCAAACACAAGAAAAATCTAGCCTAGCATGTTAATTGAAAGACTAGCATAAGATATAATTAACCAACACATAGACATATTGATTAATTTAAGTGAGGACTTATCTTTAATTGAACATGAGGGATTCAAGGGTGAAAAACCCTTGAAAATACAGCCAAATTCGTCTTTAGGGTTTTTCCCAAACTTGTACCAAAAGTTC
>LBNU01036427.1:10738-44970 GCA_014162995.1 Artemisia annua | reverse complement strand
TTTTTTAAGAAATTTGCACATGCGGGAGGAGTTTGCACTTTTTAATAGATCCACTTTCAGTGTACAAGACCGATTCGAGACACGTTTACATCACTAGTTAGACTAGCTTGAAATTATTACCCGGCCTGGTCAAGTCCAAAGAAAGTTTCTCAAATTGGTACATTCTACTTAGAAAAAGTTCTTTCGATTACTGACATTTAAGTTTCATCAATTCGAGGGTTATATCTGAGTCGAGCTCATTCGAGATTCTGCCACGATCTTTAAACATTTTTGATCACATTTTAATCACGTATTCTCCCTCTCAAAAATAGCATACCGTGATATTCTTAATATCAACTGATTAATTGAAAATCTTTTGAGGAAATAGACGAATTTGTTTTTGCATGAAATCGGAATATTTTTGATTTTATACTCACATATTTCAACAAGAAATCAATTAAGGGTTTTGGAGGGAGTTATCTTTTTGAGATGCGAGTTATGTACTGAAATGTACACAAGTCTTTTTGTAAAAACGAGTTTTTTTGCTTGAAATATTTTCGTTTGTTTATACTCGAACTTGTTGAAAAGAATTTCGGTTTTGAACGTTCGAGCCCTGATCTGAAATAATCAGAAGTCAACATTTAAGTCCGGGTTTCGTACTGAAGTATACGAAAGTCATAGTGAAGAAATTTTTGAGAAACAACATGTTTTAGAAAAAATTTGAATGAACTCCCGCTCAAGCATCTGTACATGTCCGTATCATTGTTGAATGACATTTCTAGATACGTACAGAATATCGATTATACGAGAGACATGTCATTAGAAGAATATTTTTGGATTTTTGATTTTATATTGTTTTTGTATTTTATAGAATTTACTATTTTTGTATTTTGTTTTTGTTTGTTTTTCAAATTTTGTATTTGGTTTTTGTTTTATTAAAGAAATGGAAAATTAAAAATAGAAGATTGAAAGAATGATGTTGAAAAAGTTACAGACTTAGAACCCTTTGATGAACTGGGTTCTGAGATAGTTGAATCACCTGCAACCAAAGACGAAGAGGTTTCACAAATAACAGTGTTAGAAGTACATGTTTCCTCTTTGGTGCAACTATCAAAAATCTTTCCTGTGGGAATCCATCTAAGACCAACTGTTTAAAATGTCCTACGCAGATCTTAGCAATCTGCCAGAACATTTATGAGAGGATTCACAATTTTGATTCTCAATTGTGGGTTACGCTTAGTGTTCTCGGTGGTTTTAAAATGGTCTACAGTCGTGAGGTGATCTCCAGCGACTCACCCAATCGTTGATCTACTTCGATAGATCTTGTAAACTCTCTCGAGAGCATCCGATTTGGGAACGGCCTTGGTAAGGGTTAGAGAGAGTTTTCACACTATGTTGTTAACGATCTCTAATTCTGAACCTGTAAGTACCGGATGTTTATTACTAACCATTTTCAGGCAGCTACCATTACCTCATTATTATCGTCACCACCACACTAGTTTCCACATGCTCATACATACATCACGAAGTCAAAGAAAAGTTCTCATCAAAGATCAATGCAAAGAAAATTTCAAAGAAATATTCTACGTCATGTGAAAGAATCTACAAAGTAAAGTGACAAAGATCAGTGTGAAAGAACGGGAAAAACAAATGTATGTATGTATCTCAAAGACTAAAGACGTATGAGCATGTTGAAAAGGCGCTTAACCTACAAAGACAAAGAAGTGACGAAAGGCAGATGACAACATAACGTAATCACAACCACAACAACAAAGAACAAAGAACGAAGAAAAGTCATTTATCAAAGATCACAAAGCATGAAGGAACAAAGACTAATGACTATTCTACAGCGACACACAAAGTTCAAAGACCAAGGAGACAAAAGACCTAATCACGTGGAGCATCATTCGAATGACCACCCCTTACGGGGAGATTGTTAGCATTAAAGAAATTAAAAGAAAGTGATGGTCATTCTCATTATTAGAACTTTGTGTCGTGCGTTATGATATGTAATAGTTTAAGTTAGTTGGGCTTTGGACTTGGTAAGCTAATATGTTATGTGTTATGTTATCCAAGCCTATGTTATATCATGTAAACCATGTTCAAGCCCAAGCCCATAGAAAGCCTAAGTATGGAACTATAAAAGGCACATACCTAGTCATTTGTATGTGTGCTTGAGTGTGTATTGTGTGTGTTTCTCTCATTAAAATAAGCTTCCTTTCAATCTCTCTTTCTCTCCATCCATACACCATACATATATATATTCAAGTCACCATCTTTACTTCATATTGTGTTAGTTTGTGTGATAAAGTTGTGATATCTAAGGTCCTACACAAATTTATTCACCAAAGTTATATTTAAGCAAGAGATTACATGAACACCTAGTCATAGTCTTCCTAACCTAGAAAAATCCAACAACAAACATAATATATGTGGTCTTATTTTAACAAACACACCTAGTTACAGTTTAAGTTTCCTAAGCTAAAAAAATAGGTAATGATTTCTTAAACTCAAATATGGTCTTATTTTAAAAAGAACATCTAGTTACAGTTTAAGTTTCCTAAGCTAAAAAAATCCAACAACAAACATGAATTAATCCTAAANGATTAGGTGAAAGGGGATAACAAAAGAACAAAAAAAGAGTATATTTGAAAATTAAAGTACAAATTACGTAGTTACAGTTAAAGTACAGGAGATGTCAGTGAACAAAAGAGTTGAAAAAGAAGAAAAAAAAGTGTTTAGAAAAACTTACCCTCTAGTGCATTGGACATGACATAGGAGATAACAAGGAAACCTAACATCGTTAACGGATTTGAGCCCAATGTGTAATATTCAGGAACGTTGGGGACTCACCAAGTGAATTTTCTCGACAATGGACTAAAAAGAAATATGGACAAACCACAGGGACGAATGGTGTATTTTACTCTTTTACAATACTACGGATTGTTGTTTTATGTCTATGTGACATGTTACAATTTTAAATCTGAAAGCATCTCCAATATGATCACTATAATACTTGAATAATGCAAAATTAGTATCTTATTACAATATGTCGGCACTAAATAACTCTTGCTCCAGTGTGTACATTATATGTTAACACTAAATGTATTTAAAAGTTCAAAATACATTAAAATGCAATAAATAGTTAAAAAAAATATGAATATTAAGTTATTTTGATGGTGTTGATGGGAAAGATGTATATGTAATTTATATTAATCAAATTTTATTATCGTATTACATTTTAAAGGATTAGTAAAAGTTAAGAGTTTTATTTTTTTATTTTTATTTTTTAATAATATTTCTTATAATGAATAGTACTGCACTAAATTTGATGCTTTTTTATTATTATTATTCATTGCACAATTATAGTATGATATATAGTATCAACATTAGAGAACAATTTTAATATATTTTCCATTAATTGTGTAAAATTAGTGCTAACATTAGAAATGCTCTAATTATAACTATGTAAAAATCTCACGTAATTCAATGAATGTGTTACGTGAAACAATTAATAAACTTTTAAATGTTTACACCATCATAGAGATAGTCCTATTAACCCAGGATGCCCAAGGAGTGCAAAAAAGTTTTTAATGACCTTTTTACATTTAATAGCAAAGGGAATCATAACGCTATAACGCCAAAATGTCTGATGTGTGCAAATTTCAACGTCGTTATGGCGTTAACAGCAATTCTTGGTGGTGTGCGTTGGACCTGCATTTCTATTTACATTAATATAATAACTCACGTTTCTAGCAATGGTATAACTTGAGTTATGCTAAGTTATGATACCCCCACTCAAGTTATAACTTGAGTTATGCCAAGTTATGGTTTGCGTTATTTTTTTAAGTGGGTCCCAAAAGGTGGTGTTATTTGGTGTTATGATTTCTTGGTGTTTTTGATGTTATGTTATTTGGTGTTAAAATGACGTGACGCTGACGTGGCGGGGGTGTTGGTGTTATAACATGTTATGATTCCTCATGCTCTAATGGATACATTTTTTAGTGTAGTTGCATTGAATGTCTTTAATGCATAAGTTATTAATAATTAATAGGGTTTTGTAAATGCTTAGTGTTTGCCGAATCTTTTGTAAAAAGCTTTTGAAAAACCTAATGTTTAAATGCAAAAAAACTTTTTCAAAAGCTTTATGGAACAATAAAAAGCTTTTTCAAAACCATTTTTATAAAAAAACATTTTATATTGTCGGATTCGTATGTGTCTAGTGTAATGAGATCTGAATAGTAACTATTTCGCATGATAGACAATAGCACATGAAGTTATTTTGCAATTATCTTTTTTCCATTTTGACAAATTCAATNAAGTTTTTAATCCAAGATTCTTGTACAACTAGCATTAAAATGATGAAATCTTAATGAAAGTTGCAAACTTGAACTTTTTAACAAAAATTATAATTTTCGATAAATAGTACAAGTTTGTACGAATCTTAAAAAACCCAAAAATTTTGAAACTTTGTTGTTTGTTTTGGTTTCTAACACAAGTTTGTAATCAAATATGTGATAAAAACACAAAAAAAACAAGAAAGTTGGAAAATTTTTGAATCTAACGAGACCAAAACCTTGTTTTTGGGGCGTATAACACAAAAGAAATAAACTACACCTTCTTCTAGCGATTAATACCACTTGTTAGGTCACCATATTAGTAAACACAAGTATTCAAATGAGAGAAATGAGATGAGAATTAGACTTGGTTGATTAAGATCAATATGAAAGATGAAAGAACAAGAGTTTCCTTAAGATATGAAATTAACCAACAATATTACAAGAGATATGATGTCCTATTTATAGGAGAGGATTAGGGCAACATTCCCTTCCTTCCTTTCTTTCTTATTCGTGGGCTTCTAAGCCCATTGGACATCTAATGTAACTTAAACATGTAACCATACGATTACACATAACACATGGATAATAAGGATAATTCTAGCAACCTATTACATTGACTGAAATGACCGAGACTTGACTGAATAGTTGAAAACTATGATCCTAACACCATTATCGGTTTTATTAATTTATTATTATTATTGTTATTATTATTATTATTATTAGTATTATTTTAACTAACGGCTAGTTTCTAGTTTATTGTTTGTATGTAACAGCTATAAAGCGAATGTGCATAAATTTTCAATATTTTTTCCCCAAAAAACTCTATAAATTCCTCCTTTATTCTATTAATTATCACAAACTCCTCCAATTAAATCTCTACTACCGCTATGGATCCAAACAATCCCAACAACTTCTCCACCTACGACCATTATGATGTTTATTTTAAAAACGACATGGATCGATATATCCAGGGTTATACGGCGTATGATCAATTTCTAAGTTTGCGTGATAAAGAAGCCGGTGGATCGGGATCGGGTATTAAGAGGTCGAGGCAATACATACCACGTGAACGAGAAGAGGCGGAACAACATTTAATCGACGACTAGTTTGGCTATGGTGACACTTCACCTAAGTATCTAGAAGAGAAGTTTAGGCGAAAGTATCGTTTGAGTTCTACACTTTTTAATAAAATTGTCAACGTTATCTTAAGCTATAATGTTCGACCTATCCCCGAGTACTTTAATTTTTTTAGACTACGTTACGATGCTACCGGTTGTTTAAGTATCGCTCCTCTGTTGAAGTGCACATCCGCCATCCGTCAATTGGCGTACGACACTGCGCCTGATGCGTTTGATGAATACTTGCAAATTGGTGAACGTTATTCACGACAATGTTTAGAGAACTTTACTAAATGCATACATGTTTTATACGTTGAAAGATATTTAAGAAAGCCCACTTCGGCGGATGTTGAAAAATTATGTGCATTGCATGAAAAAGAACATGGAGTCCCGGGAATACTCGGGAGTATTGATTATATGCATTGGGATTGGAAAAATTGTCCAAAGGCCTTACATGCTCAATTCAAAAGACGTGATCATAAATACCCAACTCTTGTGGATTTGGCATGCATTTTTTGGCATGCCAGGGGCACATAATGATCTTAATGTGTTATACGGTTCCCCGTTATTCGATGATGAACTTTTCGGTATTTATCCAACATGGTCCGTATTTGTCAAAACGTTTAGTGTTACAAGGTCCGAAATAAATTGAAATTTAAAAGAGTTCAAGAAAGTTCTAGAAAAGATATTGAATGAGCTTTTGGAGTCCTACAAGGTCGTTGGGGAATTATACGACAACCTACACGTGCTTATGAAATCAACGCATTGAAAAGAATCATGTATTGATGTATAATGTTACACAACATGATATTGGAAGACGAAGACTTTCAAGTGAATTTTAGAGATTTGTTCGTTGATCCAAGTCCAAACTTACCAACAAGTTGGGTCGAAAGATGTGATTTACATATCAGAAAAAGCAAAGAAATTCTAGATAGAAAACTGCACGACGATTTTCGAGAAGACCTTGTGGAGCATTTATTGAACCTTAATCACTAGTTTGTAATTTTTATGGCTTGTTTACGTACTATTTATTATTTTTATGTACTTTTTTAATTAATGTAATGTGTGTTTTTCTTTTATTTAATGAGGTTTATTTTAGTTAATATTGTGTATGTTTGATTTTAGGTAAATGAAAAAAAAAAAGAAAAAATAGGAGAACGGCACCACATTTTCTGGTGCCAACGGTAACGGCACAGAATGTGATGCCAAAAGTTTTCTGGTGTGTTTTGCTGACGTGACACCACTTTTTGAGAACGGCGCCAGAAGTTTGGCATGACGATACCCGCTGCTCTAAAGAACGGATATACATCAAATTACAGTAGTAAAACATGCAACACTAAGTTACCTACACTTGTTAGCTTCATCCACACAAATCACACTCATATATACGAAAAGCCAAAACCAAGGTAAATACTCCATCATCTTCATCTCGTTTAGACAATATAGATACTGCTCTTGTTGAGGGTACTAATGATCCAATGAATGACATGAACAAAGCAGTGGCTTAACTCACTCATGCCTTTCAGAAAGCTTTATTATTCTAAGCCCACAAACAACAGAGTCCAAACTACTTCTGCTACTACCTCAAAATTCGAGACAACTGATTATACTCAAAATGTTAAAGCAAGACAAGTAAGGAGTGTTGTGGTAAAATGGAATGGGAATGGAGTTGTGCTAAGGTGTTACAATTGTCAGCAGAGTAAACATAGGACAAGGGAATGCAAGGCAACTAAGAGAGTCAGGGACTACAATCACTTTAAGGAAATGATATTCCTAGCAAAGAAGGAGGAAACCGGGATATTGTTAAATGCAGAGGAATATGACTTCTTAACAAAGACAGATGGGGAACACGAAGAACAGGAGTTAATGCAAACTGCATATTCATGGCAAGGTTTCAAGTGGTTTTTTCAGATACATACTAACAATGCTGACAACAAACCTTCTTATGGTACACACTCTTGGTGAGGTACAAAATGATGATGATAGTGAATATAATATTTTTTGCTGGTGAGAAACAATATCCTAAACAAACTGCATACATTAATGACACATATGTTGTGGATCAGGAAGATAGCAATATTATTCCTGAGACTCCAGATATGGAGGTGAGATTGAACAGGAAAACGTGGATCATGATTAAAAAAAATTAATTAATTACATCTTTAATTAGTCTCGAATTTACACTTTGGAATTTGAAATTAACTTAAAACGAATAGAAGATGTTGAACGTGGTTATGCACAAGCTATTCATCGATAAGAATTTTTGAACGTAAAATTCGATGATAAGCGCGTGATAACTCAAAAAGATTCAAGTTCTTAATGAAGAAATTTCAAACCTTCAGACTCAAATTTCAAAACTTCTAACGACTATTTCCAATCTTGAAAAAAAGAGAAAAACTGAAAAAGAATTACTCTAATCTTGAAGATAATTCACATGCTCACTCACGAGCCAGATCCTTACTATGATGGAAAATTTGGTCTTGGATACAAAAATCCTTATCGTTTCAAGAAGTTTTACGTGAAAAACCATGTCTGTATAATTCCAAATTAATTGTTAGTGATGATGTTTGTGCATTAATTCATGATTCTGCTAAAAGTTTGCAACTTGCTAATTGTTAGTATGAATTGTGTATAGCAAAACATTCATTTTATCTTGCTTTACTTAACGAACTGGCACTGCAATGTTTGTATAGTACATTAGTACGTATTTGCTCTTAGTTCAAATGTTTATTACCGTCTATGATTGATATTGATTTTATTTTAACTTAGTGATAGATATTTTGTATACTAAATAACACCGATAAAATTTTTACGAAGTCGCCTAAACGAGCTATTAAAAAAGAATATGTGTCCTAGCTGTGTAGAAGCTATTGGCAAGTTTTTTAATATGAAAATTGCATATGAGCTTTGCCCGACAGCTTCCCTCTAACGACTATTCTCTTTGTCTTTTTACTATAAATACTAACGATTTTACTCGCCAATACATCACCTCACTAAACAACCATTCTCTCTCTTCCCCTCGCTGGTCACCATGAGAGTTTCTGTCGGTGACGGCGGCCCTTTAAGAGCAAGCCTATGGCCTATTGTCATTGCATTCACCGTAATTGGTATTACCAACTTTGTAGCTGTTTCGGCCGATAAACCTTACATATATTCTTCACCACATCCTCCATATGAGTACAACTCTCCACCTCCTCCGGTACATTCACCACCACCACCATACGAGTACAAGTCTCCACCTCCTCTAGTGCATTCACCACCACCACCATACGAGTACAAGTCACCCCCTCCACCGGTACATTCACCACCACCAACATACGAGTACAAGTCACCCCCTCCCCCAGTGCACTCACCACCCCCACCATATGAGTACAAGTCTCCACCACCACCAGTAAAGTCACCACCACCACCTTATGAGTACAAGTCACCACCTCCCCCAGTGCACTCACCACCACCACCATATGAGTACAAGTCTCCACCACCTCCGGTTCACTCACCACCACCACCATATGAATACAAGTCACCACCACCACCAGTGCACTCAAAACCCCCACCATATGAATACAAGTCACCACCACCACCGGTGCACTCACCACCCCCACCATACAAATACAAGTCTCCACCTCCACCAGTACATTCACCACCACCACCTTATGAGTACAAATCACCACCACCACCGGTTAAGTCCCCACCACCACCTTACGAGTACAAATCACCGCCACCACCAGTTAAGTCTCCACCACCACCGTACTACTACAAATCACCACCACCACCAGTGAAATCACCACCACCTCCATACTACTACAAGTCCCCGCCTCCACCAGTGCATTCTCCACCACCACCATACTACTACAAGTCACCACCACCACCGGTGAAATCACCACCACCACCATACTATTACAAATCCCCACCACCACCGGTGTATTCACCACCTCCACCATATTACTACAAGTCTCCACCACCACCAGTAAAGTCTCCACCACCACCATACTACTACAAGTCTCCACCACCACCCGTGAAGTCTCCACCAGCACCATACTACTACAAGTCTCCACCACCACCAGTAAAGTCTCCACCACCACCATACTACTACAAGTCCCCACCACCACCCGTAAAGTCTCCACCAGCACCATACTACTACAAGTCTCCACCACCACCGGCTAAGTCTCCTCCTCACTATTACTACACATCACCACCACCACCAACCCCCTATTACCCCCACCCACACCCTCACCCTCACCATGTGATCGTTAAGGTCGTCGGTAAAGTTTATTGTTACAGCTGCTATGATTGGAAATACCCAATCAAATCACATGCTAAGCATCACCTCAAAGGTACGTACTATACTTAATTTTAACACAATTATAACACATTTCGCGCACTATGTTGTTTAATATTGGTTATTCAGTATGCATGTGCTCTCATGGTTGACACATTTCTGTTTATCCATCTGGTTTTTTTCCCCATCCATAAAAGAAACACAAAGACAAAGCATAAAATGATCATTGTAAATTAGTTTACTTGTGCTTTTGATAAGTTTTTATATGACATGTAAAGTATATGATATGTAGATAGTTGGATCAAAATTACTATATATCTTACATGCATGTATATGTCATAAATATTACTTGACGATGATGAGTATATTTAGAACATCTATTTACTAGTATAAACTTTAACCTCATTTTTAATGAAACATCTTACACTAAACTATATAAAATCTTATGTCCGGTTGTAGCGTATTATAAGGACCACATAAGGTATATATTCCCGCATAGATATGCTAAAAGCACTGTTTCTATATCTTTTGACGTTTATTAAACATGTAGCAATAGTTCAAAAATAAATCAACGATAACGATTATATTCACTACTTTTTGACATTGCTCTAGAGAAAAGTTAGAATAATTAATAAATATATATAAGATTTAAATTTTCTCTAATTGTTGATATCTTATTATATTTGTATGATAAAGGTGCTGTCGTCAAAGTCACATGCAAGGCTGCCGGTGAAAAAGAAATTGTTGCTTATGGAAAAACTAAGATCAATGGCAAATTTGCGATCACCGTTGAAGGTCTTGAGTATTCCAAATATGGAGGAGCTAAAGCCTGCGTTGCTAAGCTACACATGGCACCAAATGGTACTAAATGCAGCATTCCTACAGATCTCCATGGCGGTTTGAAGGGTGCTAAACTTAAGGTTAAATCAAAGGATGCTCACTTGGTTGTACTTTATTCAAAACCATTTGCATATGCTCCAAAGACTCCTTCTAAGATATGCGAGAAATCAAAGCCTAAGCCAGAACCCACTCCCGCTCCATACTACTACAAATCGCCACCACCACCGACCCCGACGTACTTGTATAAATCTCCACCTCCACCATCACCAACATACATGTATAAGTCCCCACCTCCACCATCACCGACTTATGTGTACAAATCTCCTCCACCCCCAACTCCATCACACCCAACACCATATTACTACAAATCACCTCCACCACCAGTTAAGTCACCACCCGCACCTTACTACTACACATCACCCCCACCACCAGTGAAATCTCCACCACCACCTTATCACTACACATCACCTCCACCACCAGTTAAGTCCCCACCAGCACCTTACTATTACACATCACCCCCACCACCAGTGAAATCACCACCTCCACCTTATCATTATACCTCACCACCTCCACCTTATCATTATACCTCACCACCACCACCAGTTAAGTCTCCACCCACGCCATACTACTACACATCTCCCCCACCACCTGTCGCCTCCACCTCCATACCAGTACACCTCTCCTCCACCACCTGTAAAGTCTCCTCAACCTCCGTACTACAACTCTCCACCACCACCTAAGAAGTCTCCTACACCCGAATATCACTACACCTCACCTCCACTACCACTAAAGTCTCCCCCTCCACCTTACCATTATACCTCACCTCCACCGCCTAAAAAGTCTCCACCACCACCATATCATTACACCTCACCCCCACCACCTCTAAAGTCTCCTCCACCCCCGTACTATTATACATCACCCCCACCACCTGTAAAATCTCCTCCTCCCCCTTACTACTACACATCACCTCCACCACCTAAGAAATCACCTCCACCACCATACCATTACTCATCCCCTCCACCACCCGTGAAGTCACCACCGCCTCCATATCACTACACATCTCCTCCTCCACGAGTTAAATCTCCACCCCCACCATACCATTACACGTCACCTCCTCCGCCAGTGAAATCTCCACCACCACCATATCACTACAGCTCGCCACCACCACCGGCGAAGTCCCCACCTCCCCCATACCATTACACTTCACCGCCACCACCATTGAAGTCCTCACCCCCACCATACCGTTACTCATCACCTCCACCACCTGTTAAATCTCCACAATCCCCACCCCCAGTTAAGTCCGTTCCACCAACATACCATTACTCATCACCCCCACCACCCGTAAAATCTCCACCACCCCCATACCACTACACCTCACCCCCACCACCAGTGAAATCTCTACCACCACCATACCATTACAGCTCACCTCCTCCACCAGTTAAATCCCCACCGCCTCCATACCACTACAGCTCACCACCTCCATCAGTTAAATCCCCACCACCACCATACCACTACAGTTCACCACCTCCGCCAGTTAAATCTCCACCACCACCTTACCACTACACATCACCCCCTCCACCGGTTAAATCTCCACCACCCCCATATCATTACACATCACCTCCTCCACCAGTTAAGTCTCCACCCCCACCCTACCAATTCACATCACCACCACCACCAGTGAAATCTCCACCACCACCATACCATTACACGTCGCCTCCACCACCCGTGAAATCTCCCCCTCCACCATACCATTACACTTCACCTCCTCCACCAATTAAATCTCCTCCACCTCCATACCGCTACACTTCACCTCCTCCACCCGTTAAATCACCTCCTCCACAATACTACTACACATCACCACCTCCACCAGTAAAATCACCACCACCGGTGTACATCTACGCTTCTCCTCCACCCCCAGTTCATTATTAGGCCCCTATAAATTTATTGTTTGCAGCTTACGGTCATGTAAGTGTCACAATTTTTTCTTTACTGTTTTTATGATCCATATATGTTCTTATTAGCACACTTAAAAAACTTAAGACATTACTAAACATTTGCTTTTATGTTGTTTCAGGTTTTATTTCAAGTATTAGTAAAATAAACGAGGCTCCGCAAGGAGATGTTTGAAAACTAGTTCATCATACCCGTTCCCTTTTAATAAGGTCTTGAATGTTGCACTTCATGGAATAAATCTTTTGTGATTTTGACCATTGCCTTTCTATTCAACGTTGGGGGCTATCCTCTTTCAACAAAGAACAAAGGATTACATTTTGAAAACAAACGAAAGATATGTATGAATGGTTACCATCGGAAACGTGTGATGAGAGCGTTGTGGTTATAATTGTTTTTTTTCTCATTTTCAATTTATCATTGTATAAATAGGTAGCTAATGTTATTTATATGATTGATTTTTTGTTCTTATTCTTGTTGTCTCGTGTTCAATGTGAAGTCTATTTCTCATTAATTTTGCATGCATCAATAATGATTAAATTATTCTTTGGATATTAATCAATCCCAAAAGTTATAAATACTTGTAATAAATATACAAGGTAATCATTTTAAAATACATCGTACTTTGCCAAAATACTTTTATAGGCATCGAATAAAAAATACTTGTGTGTACATTAATGTTTACTTTTTTGTCTTTTTGTGTGTTGTGAAAACCTATGATAACCATTTATCCCGTTTGTTTGTGAAAATTGCATCCACCATCCCTATGGTAAATTAAATAAATGGTCCATGTGGTTTAGCAAAAATTCCATCCACCGTCCCTAAACTTTTTATTTTGGATCCACTGCTTATAGTTTTGAGTCGTTATGTTCTTATTTACGTTTTTATAAACATTTTTGTCTACGTTTCATCTACATGTTTTTATTTATCTTTTTATCTACGTTGTTGTGTACTTAAGCACCAGGTCTCTGACAGCAAGACCGCGTAATAAAATGCTAATGTCTATGAATTAGTCTGAACGTAAATAAAAAAGCTTAGGACGGGTAACCTGAGATTGGGCACTTTTTATTACAAACTTATTTGTTTTTAAAACTTAACAAATTTTTGTATGAATTGATGCATATTTCATACGTAAAATGAAGTTTTATAAAGAAAATCATTTTTATACGTGTTACAAAAAGAAAAGATCAGTGGACCAATGAGTTTGGAAGCCTTACCTTATTTTTAATCTTAGACTAATACGTCGTTGATGTGTGTTGTGTCACGTGTAGTATAGAGGTGTTTATGCCTATTCAAGTTTTAAAATAATTTTCGACTTATCGTATAACATACACACTTACGAGCAGTTTACCCGATCAATATGTAGATACTGGTAAGCAGAGTGTCGATCACTAAGAGTGGAACACAATATCTAGTTAACCTAATCAGTATTTTAATATACTAAGTTAGTTTTACAACCTAATCTAATGCAAGGGGGTTTAGTCTGAGAGACTAGCACAGTTTGTAGATTTAACAGAAAAGTAAAACTAATGAGAACAAATCAGCGAATGGCTAACACGTACACGGATAAATACTAGACAGATAGAAGGCCTGTCCTATGGTTAAGTAGCTTGTCGCTTGTTTTATAGCTAGTTTTATATGATGATTATCATAATCTTATCTGTCTCGTTGGATCTTAAGTATAGGCGAGTAAGCCCTTAACGATCACTTATGCCTATCTCACTTATCTAGACGCTAGTTAAGTAAGCGTGGAGGGGTATGGCAGCCCAAGCAAAACACAGCTAGACACAGAGGTTATTAAAGCACATATAAAAGAACCGAAAAAACATCATAGAAACTTTTAATCGATATGAAAGCAATTTTATGGAGAGCAGCATGGTTGCCACAAGCCCATCAATCCTGATGGATTAAAGGTTACTAATACAATAAAAAACTACTTAATGAATTATACACATGCAAGACCTTCTTACTGCTCTAAGATCTTCGTTTGGGGTGTGTCTTGTGTTGCCTTTTCGTCTGAATTCGTCTCCTTAGGGTTTGGTTGCACACTAAATTCGTATGTTATGATGGCGCATTTATAGTTTCTGTCTGAGGGCACGATGCGGCGCATCAACTAAGTAGATGTTAGACATTACTAAACATTTGCTTTTGTGTTGTTTCAGGTTTTATTTCAAGTATTAGTAAAATAAACGAGGCTCCGCAAGGAGATGTTTGAAAACTAGTTCATCATACCCGTTCCCTTTTAATAAGGTCTTGAATGTTGCACTTCATGGAATAAATCTTTTGTGATTTTGACCATTGCCTTTCTATTCAACGTTGGGGGCTATCCTCTTTCAACAAAGAACGAAGGATTACATTTTGAAAACAAACGAAAGATATGTATGAATGGTTACCATCGGAAACGGGTGATGAGAGCGTTGTGGTTATAATTGTTTTTTTTTCTCATTTTCAATTTATCATTGTATAAATAGGTAGCTAATGTTATTTATATGATTGATTTTTTGTTCTTATTCTTGTTGTCTCGTGTTCAATGTGAAGTCTATTTCTCATTAATTTTGCATGCATCAATAATGATGAAATTATTCTTTGGATATTAATCAATCCAAAAAGTTATAAATACTTGTAATAAATATACAAGGTAATCATTTTAAAATACATCATACTTTGCCAAAATACTTTTATAGGCATCGAATAAAAAATACTTGTGTGTACATTAATGTTTACTTTTTTGTCTTTTTGTGTGTTGTGAAAACCTATGATAACCATTTATCCCGTTTGTTTGTGAAAATTGCATCCACCGTCCCTATGGTAAATTAAATAAATGATCCATGTGGTTTAGCAAAAATTCCATCCACCGCCCCTAAACTTTTTATTTTGGATCCACTCCTTATAGTTTTGAGTCGTTATGTTCTTATTTACGTTTTTATAAACATTTTTGTCTACGTTTTATCTACGTGTTTTTATTTATGTTTTTATCTACGTTGTTGTGTACTTAAGCACCAGGTCTCTGACAGCAAGACCGCGTAATAAAATGCTAATGTCTATGAATTAGTCTGAACGTAAATAAAAAAGCTTAGGACGGGTAACCTGAGATTGGGCACTTTTTATTACAAACTTATTTGTTTTTAAAACTTAACAAATTTTTGTATGAATTGATGCATATTTCATACCTAAAATGAAGTTTTATAAGAAAATCATTTTTATACTTGTTACAAAAAGAAAAGACCAGTGGACCAATGAGTTTGGAAGCCTTACCTTATTTTTAATCTTAGACTAATACGTCGTTGATGTGTGATGTGTCACGTGTAGTATAGAGGTGTTCATGCCTATTCAAGTTTTAAAATAATTTTCGACTTATCATATAACATACACACTTACGAGCAGTTTACCCGATCAATATGTAGATACTGGTAAGCAGAGTGTCGATCACTAAGAGTGGAACACAATATCTAGTTAACCTAATTGGTATTTTAATATACTAAGTTAGTTTTACAACCTAATCTAATGCAAGGGGGTTTAGTCTGAGAGACTAGCACAGTTTGTAGATTTAACAGAAAAGTAAAACTAATGAGAACAAATCAGCGAATGGCTAACACGTACACGGATAAATACTAGACAGATAGAAGGCCTGTCCTATGGTTAAGTAGCTTGTCACTTGTTTTATAGCTAGTTTTATATGATGATTATCATAATCTTATCTGTCTCGTTGGATCTTAAGTATAGGCGAGTAAGCCCTTAACGATCACTTATGCCTATCTCACTTATCTAGACGCTAGTTAAGTAAGCGTGGAGGGGTATGGCAGCCCAAGCAAAACACAGCTAGACACAGAGGTTATTAAAGCACATATAAAAGAACCGAAAAAACATCATAGAAACTTTTAATCGATATGAAAGCAATTTTATGGAGAGCATCATGGTTGCCACAAGCCCATCAATCCTGATGGATTAAAGTTTACTAATACAATAAAAAACTACTTAATGAATTATACACATGCAGGACCTTCTTACTGCTCTAAGATCTTCGTTTGGGGTGTGTCTTGTGTTGCCTTTTCGTCTGAATTCGTCTCCTTAGGGTTTGGTTGCACACTAAATTCGTATGTTATGATGGCGCATTTATAGTTTCTGTCTGAGGGCACGATGCGGCGCATCAACTAAGTAGATGCGGCGCATTGAGGTAACTTAGCGTGGGGTCCATGATTATTATATTCTGGAATATTCGTACACCGTCTTTAGATGCGGCGTATCTTGAATCTTTATACGGCGCATGTCCTTCAGCGTCTTGGATTGTATTTGGTGAAGTCTTGATAGTAATACGGCGTATGTCAATATTGTAATGCGGCGTATCTGGAGTAGAACAAGCTGGATCTTCTTCGTTGACCAAAGTTTCATATGCGAGTCATAACAAAATCACATGCAGCGCATTCTTCAAAGTCAGGAAATGGTCTTCGAATTCATCTAAGTATGATCGTATGGCGCATCTGTCTAGAATGATGCGGCGTATCTCTATGATTTCAGCAGACTTTTCCATCTTGATTATTTTGCTCCGTATTTAGTCCAAAATCTCCAAGTTTCACCATTTGCTTGTTTTTACCTGAGAATCACTAAAGTAAACTATCAAGTACCAATTCTCATACATAATATAATAAAACTAGTAAATTAAATAGGATTAATACTTCCTCAAATTGATTGTGACTGTGTGAGAGAGAAAATGAGGGGTGAGACACAAAGGCAAAACGGAACAAGAGAGTTTTACAACGACAAATCATACGGGACCTATAACATCAACGGTAATAAAAAATCATCGGCTTCGTTCATGTTCTTTAATTTTTAGATTCATGGGGGATGGGTAACTTGTGGATGCTGTTTAAGAAATATGGAATTGTGTACGACATGTTCATGGTCAAGAAGAGACTGCAGAACGGACAAAGGTATGGGTTCGTGTGGTTCAAAAATATAGTAAATATGGAATTGTTGTTTAGGTCTTTAAGTGGAATAAGGATAGGTAATGAATACCTTAGGGTATACAAAGCATATGATAGAAGGGAAGGTGAAAATCATAGGGGTAACGTGGGACAAAAAACAGAGTATCAAAGGAAAGACACAAGGAGCGTAAGGCAAGTACCTATTAACGAAAGAGATAACCGTAGATATAGTGACGTGGTGGGAGGATTGAAGAAGGGGGTTAATAATGGGGATGATGTTGAACACATGGGAATGAAAGAACCTGGGAATGGAGACTATAAATCAGAAATGAATAAGGGTGGTTCTGGTGTGAAAGCGAAGGTTGTCGATGATGTACGCACTATTGAAGTAATGGATAGCGAGATTGACAAGGAAACACTATGTCGAGGCATCATTGGAGAAGTAAAAATGCTAGAGTACCTTGACAGGTTACCAGGGCTGTGTGGGATCGAAGGGCTTTATAATGTGGCAGTCAAACACTTGGGAGGCCTAAAGGTGATGATTATTGTAGATACGGTGGAAACAGTTAATAACGTGCTAAGAAACATCGAGCATGGCATTAGGAGATGGATGCGGAAAATGAGAAAATGGGACGACCAATGTCGACCATCGGGAAGACTCACATTGCTAGATATCATGGGGGTTCCGATAGCATGTTGGAATGAAACAACATTTGGAAAAATTGCAGCATTACATGGGTCTATTATTGAAACAAATAATTGTTGTTTAGAAGGTCATCAGTCAGTTGCCATTGGTAGAGTAATGATCCATACTATAACGCCCGACATAATTAAAGAGGTAGTACATATCAAGGTGAAGAAGAGAACGTATAAAGTCGGTGTTGTTGAAGAAATTAGTAATGTGGTCGAGATTGAGGAGATACAAAAAGTAACAGAAGAGGATGAAGAAGAGCATCAACCAGAGAATGGGGAAAATAACATGGTGGCAATGGATCAAGAAGCATATACGGAGGGCGGAGGCGATGGGGAAGAAGATGACGAGCACCGGCAGGCGGCAGCGGGTAAAGAAAGTCGAAAGTCAAACCTGGAAGACAGAGAGGAGCAGTATGAGAGAAGGTCAATGGAATTCGAATTCGAATTAAAAGTTGATAATGACGTTACACTGAACGAGGGTAGCTTGGCGGCTAAAGTGGGAAGTGATGTTTCCAAGAAGCATGGAGAAGAGAATGAGGAGGTGATAGCTTGCGAAAAGTCATGATACATTAAAAACTGTGAAAGTTATGGCTCATCACGTGACAATATAGAGACAATAGAGGGAGCTAAAATGAGAAAGATTGTGGCTGAGTTGGACCACCAGGCCCACTACAAAAAAGCCCATACATGTGAGACATCAAACGATCCGGATATTGTGATCCAAGAAAAAGAAAATAATGGAGAAAAGGCCCATGATGAGAAAAAAGAGGGGTATAATCTTAACGTCAAGCAACGCGGGTGGGTAGAAGATACATCTGATAACAATGGTGTTGAAATTAATACAAATTATATGGGAACAGAAGATGTCAATATTATCAGTCAAGGTAATGGTATCAATAATGATAGATTCAACAAAAAAACGCAAGGTATCTATTGGGGGAACATATGAGCAGTGATTGTTTGACCATGGAATGGTAACGGCTAAAACTCAAGCTAGAGGGATGGAAAAAGTGTGCAGACGTAGCCTGAAACTTGTTAAGTCGGCAATGAGACAAAAGAGAAGGTACTCGCTGGTCAACGGGATTGGCGACAACAATAATGAACAAGTCTTATCTGATGCAAATAAGGTCTTGCATATGGTGGAATTGGAATCTAAGAATGGTAGTAACAACATAAAGCCAGGGGTGGTAAACTAAATACAAGTTCAAAAAATTCAATAAATATGGAGAAAGTTAAAGCTATTGGTGAACAAATTGGTGTTGTGTGGGAATCTGTGGGTCATGAGGAGAGTCTGCATGAGGCAGCAAATAAGGATATGTAAGTTTCGGTGTGATTGTTGTTCGTTTAATTAAAGTCTTTTTATGAAAGTTATTTCTATTAATATTAGAGGGGTGGGTACTGAAGATAAAATGGGTGGATTAAAGCCATTCGACACAAGGAGAGACCGGATATGATAGCTTTACAAGAAACTAAGAGTAAGATAATAGACGAGGAGTGGATTGAGGAAGTTTGGGGTAGTAGAAATTTTGGGTATGTTCAAAAAGAGGATAATGGCATATCTGGTGGGCTATTATTAGTATGGGATAGTAATATATTTGTGTATAAGCATGGTATCGGAGACGAAAGATTTGTTGCCGTAAAGGGTGAACGGAAGGGTGTTGATGGTGATATATTTTTCGTGTGTGTTTATGGACCCCACGTGGGCCAACAAAAAACATTCCTGTGGAATAGACTATTAAACTTGATGGAAGGTGGGAATGAAGCGTGGTGTTTGTTAGGTGATTTTAACGACGTTCGGAGCGAGGAAGACAGAAAAAATACATAGTTTTACGAAACAGATGCTGATGGGTTTAATGGCTTTATAAACTTAGCTCGTCTTGTGGAGATCCCGATGGGTGGTAGACGTTTCACAAGAGTCAGTGACGATGGGTTAAAATTCGGTAAATTGGACAGGTTCTTGGTCTCCGAGACATTTAAGAATAAATGGAATAATTTGGCGGTGATTGCATTGGATTGAAAACTATCAGATCATTGTCCAATTTTACTTAAAGATACAGATGTGGATTTTGGGCCAAAGCCATTTCGGGCTTTTGACCTGTGGCTTGAGGATGTAGACATAGTCCAGGTGGTGTCTGATGCATGGAGTAAGGAAGTTAAAAGTTATCCACCAGATTGTAGATTTCGAGACAAGCTCAAAAACGTCAAGACGACTCTTAAAGAATGGAGTAAGGTGAAGGTTGGGAGCATGGAAGAGAGTATTGATAGATTTAGAAAGAAGGCCATGGAATGGGAATTAGAAGCTGAAGCGTGTAATCTTGATGAAAGCGAAATGAAAGAATGGCTAGAAACTAGAAAGGCATGGATCGACAAAGATAGAGAAAAGTGGTGTATGTTAAAGCAAAAGGCTAGAGTGAAATGGGATTTAGACGGGGATGAGAACTCTAAGTTTTCCACACGATGATAAAAAGAAGGAATAAAAAAAATATTATTCATGATTTAATGATTCATAGAAGCTGGTGTGAAAATCCGGAGAAAATTAAGGAAGAAGTTTTTCGTTACTACAAGTCGATATTTACAGAATGTGACGAGACATGACCATATTTTAGGTGTGAAAGAGTGGCTAAACTCTCGGAACGAGACGCAGAAACGTTAGAAATAGCAATTGATGAAATGGAGATTTGTGATGCGGTGTGGGGGTGTGGGTCTGATAAAGCTCCCGGGCCGGACGGTTTCAACTTTAAGTACATCAAAAACTTATGGGATATATATTTAAAGATGATTTGGTTAAGGCTGTGAGATGGTTCTGGGAAAAGCCAGAGATGACAAGAGGATGCAATGCATCTTTTGTAACACTAGTTCCTAAGGTGACAGATCCAATTGAGCTTAAGGACTTCCGCCCTATTAGCTTAATTGGGTGTTATTACAAGATTTTATCAAAAAAATTTAGCAGAAAGGGTTAAGAAGGTTATTGGAAATGTCGTCGGAGAGGTTCAAAACGCATTTATCTAGGGTAGATTTATTTTGGATGGTATACTTATTGCTAATGAAACAGTGGATTTCTTGAAAAGGAAAAACAAGAAGGGTATGAGATTTAAGGTAGATTTTGAAAAACCATATGATAGTATAAACTGGAGGTTTTTAATTGACATCATGAAGAGGATGCGATTTGGTTACAAGTGGTGTATGTGGGTTGAGGCGTGTCTGAGATCATCTTCTATGTCCATATTGGTCAATGGGTCTCCAACGAAAGAGTTTGGATTAGAGAGGGGTGTGAGACAAGGAGGCCCGTTGTCTCCGTTTTTATTCATATTAGCGGCGGAGGGGTTAAATGCAATTGTAAGCGAAGTGGTCTCCAAAGAAATATATAAGGGTGTTTTAGTGGGTGAAGATATGGTATCAGTATCACATCTCACGCCGATGACACTATATTTTTTGGAGAACGGGATAACGAAAATGCACAAAATTTAATGTGCATTCTAAAATGCTTTGAAGAAGTATCGGGTTTGAAAATTAACCGTAACAAAAGTCGATTATATGGGGTGGGAGTCACATCGAGTGAGGTGGAGGTTATGGCACAATATATGGGATGTAGTGTTGGTGAATTCCCTTTTGTTTATTTGGGGCTGCCTATTGGAGCATGCATGAGACGAGTTCACACTTGGAGACCTGTGGTGGGAAANAGGTGGGAATGAAGCATGGTGTTTGTTAGGTGATTTTAACGAAGTTCGGAGCGAGGAAGACAGAAAAAATACACAGTTTTACGAAACAGATGCTGATAGGTTTAATGGCTTTATAAACTTAGCTCGTCTTGTGGAGATCCCGATGGGTGGTAGACGTTTCACAAGAGTCAGTGACGATGGGTTAAAATTCGGTAAATTGGACAGGTTCTTGGTCTCCGAGACATTTAAGAATAAATGGAATAATTTGGCGGTGATTGCATTGGATCGAAAACTATCAGATCATTGTCCAATTTTACTTAAAGATATAGATGTGGATTTTGGGCCAAAGCCATTTCGGGCTTTTGACCTGTGGCTTGAGGATGTAGACATAGTCCAGGTGGTGTCTGATGCATGGAGTAAGGAAGTTAAAAGTTATCGGCCAGATTGTAGATTTCGAGACAAGCTCAAAAACGTCAAGACGACTCTTAAAGAATGGAGTAAGGTGAAGGTTGGGAGCATGGAAGAGAGTATTGATAGATTTAGAAAGAAGGCTATGGAATGGGAATTAGAAGCTGAAGCGTGTAATCTTGATGAAAGCGAAATGAAAGAATGGCTAGAAACTAGAAAGGCATGGATCGACGAAGATAGAGAAAAGTGGTGTATGTTAAAGCAAAAGGCTAGAGTGAAATGGGATTTAGACGGGGATGAGAACTCTAAGTTTTCCACACGATGATAAAAAGAAGGAATAACAAAAATATTATTCACGATTTAATGATTCATGGAAGCTGGTGTGAAAATCCGGAGAAAATTAAGGAAGAAGTTTTTCGTTACTACAAGTCGATATTTACAGAATGTGACGAGACAAGACCATATTTTAGGTGTGAAAGAGTGGCTAAACTCTCGGAACGAGACACAGAAATGTTAGAAATAGCAATTGATGAAAAGGAGATTCGTGATGCGGTGTGGGGGTGTGGGTCTGATAAAGCTCCCGGGCCGGACGGTTTCAACTTTAAGTACATCAAAAACTTATGGGATATATATTTAAAGATGATTTGGTTAAGGCTGTGAGATGGTTCTGGGAAAAGCCAGAGATGACAAGAGGATGCAATGCATCTTTTGTAACACTAGTTCCTAAGGTGACAGATCCAATTGAGCTTAAGGACTTCCGCCCTATTAGCTTAATTGGGTGTTATTACATGATTTTATCAAAAAAATTTAGCAGAAAGGGTTAAGAAGGTTATTGGAAATGTCGTCGGAGAGGTTCAAAACGCATTTATCCAGGGTAGATTTATTTTGGATGGTATACTTATTGCTAATGAAACAGTGGATTTCTTGAAAAGGAAAAACAAGAAGGGTATAAGATTTAAGGTAGATTTTGAAAAACCGTATGATAGTATAAACTGGAGGTTTTTAATTGACATCATGAAGAGGATGCGATTTGGTTACAAGTGGTGTATGTGGGTTGAGGCGTGTCTGAGATCATCTTCTATGTCCATATTGGTCAATGGGTCTCCAACGAAAGAGTTTGGATTAGAGAGGGGTGTGAGACAAGGAGACCCGTTGTCTCCGTTTTTATTCATATTAGCGGCGGAGGGGTTAAATGCAATTGTAAGCTAAGTGGTCTCCAAAGAAATATATAAGGGTGTTTTAGTGGGTGAAGATATGGTATCAATATCACATCTTCAATACTCCGATGACACTATTTTTTTGGAGAACGGGATAACGAAAATGCACAAAATTTAATGTGCATTCTAAAATGCTTTGAAGAAGTATCGGGTTTGAAAATTAACCGTAACAAAAGTCGATTATATCGAGTGAGGTGGAGGTTAAGGCACAATATATGGGATGTAGTGTTGGTGAATTCCCATTTGTTTATTTGGGGCTGCCTATTGGAGCATGCATGAGACGAGTTCACACTTGGACACCTGTGGTGGGAAAATTCAAGAGTAGATTATCCGAATGGAGAGCTAAATCGATGTCCTTTGGTGGTAGATTAACGTTAATTAAATCGGTCCTGGGTAGTTTACCGTTGTACTATTTCTCGATGTTTCGTGTGCCTTCGTGTGTGATTAAACAAATTGAGAGTATTAGGAGAGATTTTTTTTGGGGTGGGATAAGTGAGAGTAAAATAATGTCATGGGTTAAATGGGATACCGTTCTTTCTTCTTATGGGGCGGGTGGGCTAAATATTGGTCTTTTAGGGCAAAAAATTGGGGATTTTTTTTTTGATAACCATGGTTTCTGACCTTTTTGGCCGACTAATCCACGGGGTTTGAACCCACCGCCACACAGACTCAAACCAGGTGAAGCCCTCCCTTTTAAGGAGGTTGGCGTGGCCACTTAAGATTGTTTGCACCTAGTAGGAATTGAACTTGAGACCTCATACATTTTAGAGTGATAGTCAAAAGCCCTTTTACCACTAGGCCACCCTTAAATGGGGTTTTATTTTATTTTATTTATTTATTTATTTTATTTTTTTGATAACCATGGTTTCCGGGACGCATTATGGGTTAAAGTAATTAGAAGTATTTATGGTTGTGACGGGGGGCTAAGGGATGTTGAGAGGGCGAGTGGGGGTGTATGGAATGATATAATACGGGCAGGGTTTGATATAAATATAGTGGGTATATGCTTTACTTCGTCTATTGTAAAAAAAGTGAGGAGTGGGAATAATACTTATTTTTGGCTAGATAGATGGGTTGGAGAATGGAGATTGTGTGATAAATTTTCTAGACTATATCACTTAGATAGGAAAAAAGATGCAAAGGTGGCGGAGAGGGGAGCTTGGATCGATGGGGTTTGGTCATGGCAGTGGGATTGAGTAAGGGAACCAAGGGGTAGGGGTTGTAGCGAGTTTGAGGAATTGGTAGGAATCTTAAATACCATCACTTTGTCTCATGATTGTAGGGATCGTTGGTGGTGGACACTCAACAAGGAAGAAAAGTTTGCGGTTAAAGATCTATCAAGGCTAGTGGATGAGAAGTGGCTTCAAATAAAAGGGTCAGGTCAAGAAACAATTTGGAATAAACTTGCTCGAAAGAAGGTAAACATATTTGTTTGGCGCGCTTTGAAGGTAGACTTCCGGTTCTTAACGAGTTAGACAAAAGAGGCATTGACTTACATACACTTCTATGCCCTTGTTGTGACGATAACGTGGAAAAAATTAACCATTCCTTGTTATTTTGCAACATGGCATGGAGTACATGGGTCAAAATATTTGATTGATGGAAGGGTGGAAATGTGGATGTATTTACAGTAGGAGATATCTTCAGACACAATGGGTTTCGTTCATAGTCAACCGAGAACAAAAAGTGGTGGCAAGTGGTGACATGGGTAACTGGGTACTTCATTTGGAAAGAACGTAATCGGGTTTTCAACAACAAGGTTACATGCGTTAACAAGATAGTACAAGATATTCAATTGAAAAGCTTTCATTGGATCTCGCGTCGGGCTAAAAATGGTTCGTGGTGTTGGCAAGAATGTTTAAGAGATCTTAATAAGAGTCGAGTCAACAGTTTGTTAGATCAACAATAGCCCGAGAGGTAAAATTTTGTGGCTGTGATCGACTTTCTGTGGTGAGTCTGCATATCATGGTCTGGTATTGGTCTATGTGGGACGGGTGCTGCTGAAATATCTATGTTATGCTTAAGTTCAAATGAGGCTGCAATATGTGAGTTCCTTCTTGAGTTTAATTAATGCAAATATGATAACATCAAATTTACCCCCGATCTAAGTGTTAATTTCCCCCTTAAAATGCCCATCTTTTCTACTTATATGAAGAATATATACTCTTATTTCTTCCTATTTTGGTTTCAGGGTAAAGATGAACAAAAGTACGTTATTGACGATTTATTGGCTAAAAAGTGGGAATTAAGCTTAAAGTTACATTGAAGACACAAACACGGCGGTCTAGTTAAGTGATGATACTACACCGTTAGAAGATTTACCCCATTCAGTGAAGACTACGCCGTAGCAAGCCACTAAACTACGGCGTAATATTAAAGATATGAGCCTTACGCCCGTAGTTTGTAATAGGACTACGGCATAAGAAGGATTCTATGAAGGTTACGCCCGTAGTTAGTAATTGGACTAGGGCGTAAATAAGATTTTATGAAGATTACGCCTGTAACAAGTGATGGAGTTACGGTGTAGTAATTATTACAAAGATTACGGCGTAATCCTACCATACGACTACGCCGTAGCTAAGATGAGCCCTATATATACTAAGAGGATTTCAGCCACAATTTGTCAACTTCCTCTCCCCCAAACCTGCACTAGGGTTTGGGGAGAACGACCCAGAAGAAGAATGAAGACCACGAAGGCTAGAGAGATGGTGTGCAATTAGACTAGGAACCACCTTGTCTAACATATGTTTGAATTCTATTTTGTTTCGTACTTTTATGAATTCTCTTGATTAAGATTTGTTTTTAGTTATTTATTCATATTTATCTTTGTAGACGTTATCTTAGCTTGTTCGTTATTCTTTCGTTTCGGTAATATGTTTAGCGTTGGTTGTTCCTTAGAGGCTTGTGGAATTAACCCTAGGAAGCAAGCCGCTAAGGATGTGACTTGGTAAGGGTTAAGTGCCAACCGTAATCGTCTTCCCTTACCATACATGTGCGAATTAACCCTAGGACCACCTACCAACCGGATGTATTTAAGAAGCTAAAGGGAATCTAAGATCTGACCATGCCGGGTTCCACTAGAACAAGTCTATTAAACATGGCACTTAATGACTCTTGTATCTTAGCCGACGAACTCTTGGCTTTACAATAGACGAGAATAGGATAAGATGCAAGATAGGGCTGATGATATGACCAACTGACTCTTGTCGACTTGCACCCACTACATAGAACACTAATATATGAATTGGGCTCTACCTTAATATCTTAATAGCCTATGTTTATCTTTAGTATCTTTATTTTCTCTTTTATTTATTTTATGTCTTTGCTACTATTTACTCTATTCACTAATACCCTTTTTAAGTACTTACCTTAGTTTGCCAGAACAACAGCTCTTGGGACGACACTCGGATTTATCTAAAGGCATACTACACATGACCGGGTACACTGCCCGTTAGTATGTGTTAATCCTTATAATTCGAAATTTATAAATGTAAAACATGATGAAAATAACGCATCAAGTTTTTGGCGCCGCTGCCAGGGAGCAGTTTATTTAGACAAGTTAAGGTATGTTTCAATTTCTACACTAAAAGATCAAAACAAGCATTGATGATCTACATACGAGTTTTGACCTCGTTATGAAATCAAGGTACACAAATTTATAATTTGTCATTTATATTACGGCGTAGCAGCTAGCTAAACTACGCCATAACAATATCTAAATTGACGCTGCAGTTTTAAACTAACTACGGCGTAGCCACTTAACGAACTATGCCGTAGCAATATTTTATAATTAAAATATATAGTTAAATTTTGAACCAACTACGGCGTAGCTGCCTGAGGGTATATATGTACGGGTTTGCATAACACATTCACCTTTGCAACCCATTCCTCACAAACTCACGACCCTCTATCAAAATTTTTCCAAGAAACTTGCTCATTCCATCTCCTTTGTATCATCAATGGCAGGTAAACATCCCCAACTTCTTGTCTTGACCTTTCTTTTAATCTTTCTTCAATTTTTAGGGTTTGTTCTTGCTAGCATTAGATGAGTAGGTTTTAAACGCGATTAGGGTTAGGTTTTAACCTAATGATTGATGTTTTAAACATAAGAATGAATAAGGTTTACTCGATTAAAATTAATTAACATAATTAGGGTTAGGTTCTAATTACTACTAGTCAATGTAATTGAACTTACCCCGCCAACTATTCAAGTGGGAAACTTAAGTTTGAAACTTTTGGACAAACTTTTATGGTTACGGCGTACAATTTGATCATTGCCCCGTAACAATTTTAGATGGCGACAGCAGAGTAGTCACGATGGCGTAGCTAGTCATAGCGCTACGCCGTAGCACTTAATTTTTCCAAAACCTAATTAGCTGACTACAGCGTAGCTAGTTATTGAACTGCGCCGTAGCTCAGAATTTAAACAGAACTTGTATATTCATTACTACGGCGTAGCTAGTGATAGCGCTATGCCGTAGTTTCAAGTTTTAACAGGACCCTAAAGACAACTATGTCGTAGCTAGTAATAGCGCTACGCCGTAGTTACCATAGAAATCATCTACGTCGTAGCTGTGAACAACGCTATGGCGTAAGCCTCATTACTATTGTCGGTCTAACTTTCTTATTTTCAGGAAACAATAACAACGGGCCTTCTCAATGGCTCAAGTTCTTGGACTATAATCCGGCTGACAGAAAGATTTGCAGGGATGAACTCCATGAACTGAGTAAAACAATTGAGGTCCTGGAAGCTCTTTATAAAGACGCTCTCACAACCATTAGTGAGGGAAATGTCACGGACGAGTTGGAAAAATTGTGTGACATCGTGTTCAAGTGCCCAAGTATTAGTTTTACATGCAAGGCTTGGATGAACATATTTACTATTAATGAACTAGTCGTCCAAGAATATGTTTGTGAATTCTTGGCCTCAGTTGATTTTGATGAAGAAGTGACAAGTATGACGAAGAATTGTTTGTTTTTCCAACTTGGTGGAGTTAGGAGAGAGATGACTATGAGGGAATTCATCCCTGCTATGGGACTTTATTCGAGAAGGACATTAGACTCTCCCGCTTTTCAAGAATACCACAAACTTTGTTTAAGAGAGAGACCACATGACTATAATCCCACAGCCTACTATCAGCAAATTTCAGGATTAGCAGATTATAAGTCCAGGACTCCGCCTTCATACAAAACCATCATGAACCCCCTTCATCGTCTCGTGCACCGACTCTTGGCTGTAACAGTTCGTGCCAGACATTCGGCACGAGAAAAAGTGACGGTTGAAGATCTGTTCCTAATGCAAAGTAAGGAAGGAGGGAATTTTGTTGATATTCCGTGGTATTTGGCTAAGTTTATGACCGGGAGAGCTAAGGTATCTAAGATCTGACCATGCCGGGTTCCACTAGAACAAGTCTATTAAACATGGCACTTAATGACTCTTGTATCTTAGCCGACGAACTCTTGGCTTTACAATAGACGAGAATAGGATAAGATGCAAGACAGGGCTGATGATATGACCAACCGACTCTTGTCGACTTGCACCCACTACATAGAATACTAATATATGAATTGGGCTCTACCTTAATATCTTAATAGCCTATCTTTATCTTTAGTATCTTTATTTTCTCTTTTATTTATTTTATGTCTTTGCTACTATTTACTCTATTCACTAATACCCTTTTTAAGTACTTACCTTAGTTTGCCAGAACAACAGCTCTTGGGACGACACTCGGATTTATCTAAAGGCATACTACACATGACCGGGTACACTGCCCGCTAGTATGTGTTAATCCTTATAATTCGAAATTTATAAATGTAAAACATGATGAAAATAACGCATCAAGTTTTTGGCGCCGCTGCCAGGGAGCAGTTTATTTAGACAAGTTAAGGTATGTTTCAATTTCTACACTAAAAGATCAAAACAAGCATTGACGATCTACATACGAGTTTTGACCTCGTTACGAAATCAAGGTACACAAATTTATAATTTGTCATTTATATTATGGCGTAGCAGCTAGCTAAACTACGCCATAACAATATCTAAATTGACACTGCAGTTTTAAACTAACTACGGCGTAGCCACTTAACGAACTACGCCGTAGCAATATTTTATAATTAAAATATATAGTTAAATTTTGAACCAACTACGGCGTAGCTACCCCTTCGAGCTACGGCGTAGCTGCCTGAGGGTATATATGTACGGGTTTGCATAACACATTCACTTTTGCAACCCATTCCTCACAAACTCACGACCCTCTATCAAAATTTTTCCAAGAAACTTGCTCATTCCATCTCCTTTGTATCATCAATGGCAGGTAAACATCCCCAACTTCTTGTCTTGACCTTTCTTTTAATTTTTCTTCAATTTTTAGGGTTTGTTCTTGCTAGCATTAGATGAGTAGGTTTTAAACGCGATTAGGGTTAGGTTTTAACCTAATGATTGATGTTTTAAACATAAGAATGAGTAAGGTTTACTCGATTAAAATTAATTAACATAATTAGGGTTAGGTTCTAATTACTACTAGTCAATGTAATTGAACTTACCCCGCCAACTATTCAAGTGGGAAACTTAAGTTTGAAACTTTTGGACAAACTTTTATGGTTACGGCGTAGCAATTTGATCATTGCCCCGTAACAATTTTAGATGGCGACAGCAGAGTAGTCACTACGGCGTAGCTAGTCATAGCGCTACGCCGTAGCACTTAATTTTTCCAAAACCTAATTAGCTGACTACGGCGTAGCTAGTTATTGAACTACGCCGTAGCTCAGAATTTAAACAGAACTTGTATATTCATTACTACGACGTAGCTAGTGATAGCGCTACGCCGTAGTTTCAAGTTTTAACAGGACCCTAAAGACAACTACGTCGTAGCTAGTAATAGCGCTACGCCGTAGTTACCATAGAAATCATCTACGTCGTAGCTGTGAACAACGCTATGGCATAAGCCTCATTACTATTATCGGTCTAACTTTCTTATTTTCAGGAAACAATAACAACGGGCCTTCTCAATGGCTCAAGTTCTTGGACTATGATCCGGCTGACAGAAAGATTTGCAGGGATGAACTCCATGAACTGAGTAAAACAATTGAGGTCCTGGAAGCTCTTTATAAAGACGCTCTCACAACCATTAGTGAGGGAAATGTCACAGACGAGTTGGAAAAATTGTGTGACATCGTGTTCAAGTGCCCAAGTGGAAGTTTTACATGCAAGGCTTGGATGAACATATTTACTATTAATGAACCAATCGTCCAAGAATATGTTTGTGAATTCTTGGCCTCAGTTGATTTTGATGAAGAAGTGACAAGTATGACGGAGAATTGTTTGTTTTTCCAACTTGGTGGAGTTAGGAGAGAGATGACTATGAGGCAATTCATCTCTGCTATGGGACTTTATTCGAGAAGGAAATTAGACTCTCCCGCTTTTCAAGAATACCACAAACTTTGTTTAAGAGAGAGACCACATGACTATAATCCCACAGCCTACTATCAGCAAATTTCAGGATTAGCAGATTATAAGTCCAGGACTCCGCCTTTATACAAAACCATCATGAACCCTCTTCATCGTCTCGTGCACCGACTCTTGGCTGTAACAGTTCGTGCCAGACATTCGGCACGAGAAAAAGTGACGGTTGAAGATCTGTTCCTAATGCAAAGTAAGAAAGGAGGGAATTTTGTTGATATTCCGTGGTATTTGGCTAAGTTTATGACCGGGAGAGCTAAGGGAGGAAAACAAGGGAGTTTGATTCAGGGGGCCCACTTGATTGCAAGACTAGCTAGGAGTTTTGGGTTGATGTCACAAGCAACTTTGGCCAAGGTGAATCAGGCAGTCGAGACATCTTTAATCGGGATCGCCAAGTTGGATGAATTTGGGATCGTCACCTAAAACCCTTTGAATGAACCCGTGTTGAGGCCAGTTTTGAGAAGAGCAAGTGGTGAAGGTAGCTCCAGAATTATTGGAAGCCAAACAGCGGCCGAGGACCCCGTGCGACCTACGATGACAATGATGGAAAGAATGAACGTCTTGAACGGATGCATGGGGAATATGGAGTCAAGCATGACCAACTTTGGCAAAGACTTGGACGAGATGACGGCAGTGATCGCAGGAATGAGCGAACAGTTTGATAGTTTTTGTACTGAGTTTAAAAACTTGCAGGTACAACAAGCCAAATACTATCAATGGAACGCCGATCGTACCAGTCAGATACTCACGCATATGCATTTGAGCCACCCTCGTTGGAATGGGCCGGATTATGNGAAACCCGTGAGTTGAGGCCAGTTAAGAGGAGAGGCAAGTGGGTGGGAAAGGTAGCTCCAAGAAGATAGTGGAAGCCAAACAGCGGCCGAGGACCCCGTGCGACCTACGATGACAATGATGGAAAGAATGAACGTCTTGAATGGATGCATGGGGAATATGGAGTCAAGCATGACCAACTTTGGCAAAGACTTGGACGAGATGACGGCAGTGATCGCAGGAATGAGCGAACAGTTTGATAGTTTTTGTACTGAGTTTAAAAACTTGCAGGTACAACAAGCCAAATACTATCAATGGAACGCCGATCGTACCAGTCAGATGCTCACGCATATGCATTTGAGCCACCCTCGTTGGAATGGGCCGGATTATGTGGATCGGTCCAACATGCCTGATATGGGAGTCCAGCACGGTGTTAGCTTCATGCATCCTGGCACCTCGTCTTCAGCCCCTCAAGATGGTCATGACCCCACCACTCAATTTGATACAACTATGGAAGGAGATCGAGATCAAGAATGATCACTCTTAGCCCCTACAAACTTGTCCATCGTTATCTTTGAAACAATTTACTATTTTAGGGTCTGTAATAACTTTACTAGGATATGACTTGCTACTAATATTTACATTTTGGTATTAGATATAACTGCATGCAGGTTTTTAGCTTGGAAATTCAGATTGCAGACTGTTGCTACGGCGTAGCAGGTCTTTGACCTACGCCGTAGCAACCATGGAGTAACTAATGGACATTCTGTCCAAATTTTGAAGCTACGGCGTAGCAGGTCTTTGACCTACGCCGTTACAACTTTGGAGATGCAAGAGGACATTCTGTCCAAAATTGGGATCTACGGCGTAGCAGGTCCGCAGACCTACGCCGTAGCTAGTACCCGTTAGCAACACATTTTGTGAGGAAACTTCCGAGAGAGCGAGCGTGTGAGGGGAGTTTTTCTTTTTCATTTCTATTCTATTTTTCTATTTTTTTTTATTTGTTCAAAAGGGACTTTGCACAAACTAAGTGGGGGGATAGGAAATAGAATACGAAATTATCACTTAAATTAATACTTGTCCTCATTTTTCTAGCTTTACAAAACACAAGTGCAAATTATGCCATTCTTTGAAAATTTTGACATGTAATTTTGCAAAGTTAGAATAAACTAACCCCGAGCACACAATAACCCTTGATAACATGGTGAGGTTTAGCCTATTCATTTTTCCCCATTTTACCCCAAATCCACCAAATATTGAGTGTGCCAGTAGTAGCGTAGACTTTAGAACTTGGCTTTTACATCATTTCGAGACCATAAACGAGTAATGTGTTTTTATAATATGTTTGGAAGAAACTTTTCGAGAAAACAAATTTTGTTAAGATTTTCCACCATAACCAAACAAACTTAAACCCTTCGATTAGTCACATCGAATTTTCGATCTATTATCCTTGTTTGCACTCACTTTTAGTGCAAGATTCCCTCAGATACACCTTATTACATTTCCCCCATTCCTTACCATACTATCTGTTAGAACCTAAGTTTTCAACGTTTAAGTCAAGTCTCGGTTATTTAAACATTTGTAATAGGTTGCTAAGTTAATTAATCATGTAATGTTTATGGATGAGTCCAATACTCGTCCAATGGGCTTTAGGCCCATACGTTTAATAGAAAGGAAGGAGAAGGGATGTTGCCCTAGCTCCTCTCCTATAAATAGGACATCATGTAAACCCTTTCTCTTGTTGGTTATTTCAATATCATAAGAAAACTCTTGCACTTTTATTCTTCATATTTGATCTAATCAACCAAACTCTATTTCTCATCTCATTTCTATCAAATCTATACTTGTGTTTACAATATGGTGACCTAACAAGTGGTATCAATCGCCAAATAGAAGGTGTACGTTTTTTTTGTTTTTGTTGCTAACGACCCAAAACTTGTTTTTTAATCGTTATTTTTTGTAAAAGCTTGTTACTTTCTTGTTTGTTTCGTGTTTTTATCACATTTTTTTCATCAAAACGTGTGTTACAAACTCAAACAACCAACAAAGTTTCAAAATTTCACAAAAAATTTCAATTCGTACTATTGTACCATTTTTCGAAATTTTTCAAAGTTTTGAAAAGTGGTTAAAGTTTGCAACTTTCTTTAAGATTTCATCATTTTAAGGTTAGTTGTACAAGAATATTGGATTAAAAACGTGTTTCTGGATTGCTTTTTACAAAAACAAAAATCTGCCAAATTTTGACAAACTTTCGAAATCCTTAAACCCCAATCTTTCGAGATCTTTTGTTTTTGCTCCTAAGGTGTTTTCGTTGGTTACTCAATGCTTTTCTCTCTTGTATAAGAAAGAAAACACTTTGACTTGTTGGATATTTTCGTTATTGTATAATCTCGAAAATTTTGTGGAATTTTTTTTGAAAATTTTGATTTTTCGAGATCTTTTCTGGCTTATCGAAATCTTTTGATTTTCGAGATCCTTGGAAAACTTTCGAAATCCTTTCATAATTTTCGAGAACTTTACAAATTTCCACTACAGAGAATTTTCTCGAAAATCTGACAAAATTTTCTCGATAAAACCATTTTTTCGAGAAATTTTTA
>LBNU01036424.1:143041-175243 GCA_014162995.1 Artemisia annua | reverse complement strand
ACAAAGTCTTCACAGTTTCTTCCACGACACCAATAACGTTTGATGTTAAACGTTTGCAACCTCTACGTAAATTAGATTGTGCACTATCCTCTCTACGTTTATCTTATTCAAATTCGTATGTTTTCTTTGGAAGATTAAAGAAAACAAGTTATCTCTCTCGCTCAAGAAGGAATAACGAAAGTTCTTCCCCTTTTCCTGCGTCTGTTTCGTTGGCTTCTTTCTGAATTGATCTTGATTTCGTTATGTAGAAATCGTTATGTATTCTTGATGTATAATCCTTTGCTCTGATGCCAATTGTTGTCCCACTTTTCTCTAGATCGATTATAAGTTGCAAAAGTAAATTGAATAAGTAAAATCTATTTTTTCATTAACCTTGAAATCGTGTACATGTATTTGTTTATATAAGATTTGGAACGTTGCAAAGTGAAACGTTGCAACCCTTCCTTTTGTCCAAACCGATTTAACAGTCATTCGGTTATAAGGTTTCTAGTTTACATATTTGGTCCTCTAACTTTAAATAATAATAATAAGCATAAGATAAAAGATTAATCGGGTCACAACGCCTCCATATATTGAGAAGTGTTGTAAAGAAAAATACAAGTATGACCCGATTCAAAGTAAACACTAGTATCAAATTAGAATATTTGTTCTCGAGCATATATATTTAATTACATATTCTATCAATTAAAGCAGCTCATATTAATATTGTTAACCAATCATGCTAGAAACTTTGACAAATTAACAAATTAGGAGGCATACAATCATGATTAGGGATAACAAATCGATAGTTTCAATAGTTTGAGAATTAACCAAAACTAGTTCAACTTCATAAAATTACTTTGACACATTATTAATGTAATGTGTATATGATGTAGATGTATTAGCGTCAGTTCGGTTTTAACGTTAAGTATTTTCGGGTCTGGTCATTTCGAGTGTGGCTTGTGCCAAGTGATTTTTCATCTGTTCGGGTATGGTTTGTGCATGGTTTGGGTCATGCGAGTTTGATGTCAAGTGATATGGATCGTCGTGGNGCTATGAATATAGCTTTGTCGCATATTTACACAAGTATGAATCTTTACAATAGTTTTGCATACCACGTGGATATGTTGTCTTATCATTAAAAAAGCGCTTTAATCGTACTTTCATCTATCGTTGCTTTCCATTCGATGTAAGCACATAACGCATAATCATGCAATGCGTTTGCCATGAAGCTAGTAGACGGATCAATATAGATCTCAAGTAACATCACGTATTATGATTAAATTGAATAAACACCCTTCTACTTTATCTTTGTATCTACTTCAGGCCTTGTACTTGAACACTCCCCCTCAAGATGAGAGTGGGAAGGAACTGACACTCCCATCTTGTGAAGAAGCTTAGAATGTTGATCCACAGATAGAACTTTGGTGAACACATCAGCTACTTGTTGAGTAGTATGAACATAAGTTGGTTTAACTGTGCCTGCTTGTACTTGATCCCTCACATAGTGGCAATCCACCTCTATATGCTTTGTTCTAGCATGAAAGACTGGATTTGCTGCTATGTGAATAGCAGCTTGGTTGTCACAACATAGATCAACTGGTCCTAAATCTTTCAACCCCAAGTCTTTAAGTAAAGCCACCAACCAAGTTACTTCACAACATGTAAGTGCCATAGCTCTATACTCTGCCTCAGCAGAGGATCTAGAGACAACTGCTTGTTTCTTAGACTTCCATGACACTGGAGAATCACCCAATAAGATACAATAACCAGTAGTAGATCTTCTACTTATTGGACAACTAGCCCAATCAGAATCACAGTAAGCTGTTAAGTGAACTGCAGAACTTTTAGCTAGCAAAATACCTTGACCAGGTGCATTAAGAAGATACCTTAGAAGATGTTTTGCTGCCTGCATATGAACAGAAGTGGGTGACTGCATGAACTGACTTAGTAATTGCACAGTATAGCATATGTCAGGCCTTGTGATGGTGAGATAGATCAACTTTCCAATTAACCTTCTGTACACCTCTGGATCATGTAAAGGACTTCCATCATCAGATTGTAACTTAAGATGTTGATCCATAGGTAACTTATAGGGCTTAGAATTAAGTACACCATGTTCTTTCAGAAGATCCATAGTGTATTTCTTTTGAGAAACAAACAAACCTTGATCACTTTTGGTCACTTCTAAACCAAGAAAGTAGCTTAACTGACCCAAGTCCTTCATATGAAAATGACCACTTAACTGAGACTTGAGAGCAGCAATAGCAGATGGGTCACTACCAGTAATAAGAAGATCATCTACATACACTAAAACAGCTGTGAATGAAGATGCATCTTTCTTAACAAACAGAGAATAATCAGCCTTTGACTGTTCAAAGCCAAAGGAAATCAATGCAGAGGACAACTTAGAAAACCACTGCCTTGGTGCTTGTTTAAGACCATATAATGACTTCTTCAATTTGCAGACCTTGTAGGATTCAGTGTTTGAGACATTCTGAATAGGCTCCCCCTTAGCCACATATCCAGGAGGCATAACCATATACACTTCTTCAAACAAATCACCATGAAGAAAGGCATTTGACACATCCATTTGACACAACTCCCATCCTTTTAAAGCAGCAACAGCAAGTAATGCTCTAACAGTTACCATTTTGGCAACTGGAGCAAAAGTCTCCTCATAATCTTCTCCTTTTCTTTGTCTATTACCTTGAATAACTAGTCTTGCTTTGTATCTTTCAACTGAACCATCAGCCTTTAGCTTGATTTTGAAAATCCAGTGACATCCAATTGCCTTTTTGTTTGGTGGTAGTGTAGTAACCTCCTCCCATGTACCATTCTCTTCCAGAGCATATAATTCAAGATCCATAGCTTTCCTCCAATGTGGATGAACAACTGCTTCTTTAAAATTTTTAGGAGTAGACTGTGAAGTAGCTAACAAAGCAACCAGAAACTGTTGAAAATCTTGTTGCAATGGTGCACAGGACACTGCATTAGCCACTGGAGTATGAGAAGGTAGAGTAGGTGTAACATAATCCTTAAGCCAAACAGGAGGTTTAGAATGTCTTGAAGATTGTCTAACTGGTACTTGAACTGGTTGAATTGGTGGTTCATCAGTTGCAGGCAAATCATCATTTGAATTAGAAGAAGTAGAAATGTGTGGTTGACTTGTTACAGTAGGTTGTGGATGGTTAGTGACATAATCATCATACCAGTGACTGTGATAACCAGTGTTTGGAGAAGGTAGAGGTTGCATCAACTGTAACATAGAGGAAGATGAAAAAGGAAAAATATGCTCATAAAACTGCACATCTCTTGACACAAACACAGTATGTGTTTGAAGATTGTACAGCTTATAGCCCTTTTGATGCAAAGGATACCCAAGAAACAAACAAGGTACACCTCTCTCAGAAAACTTATCAGCAGTCCTTGATGGGTTACTAGCCATAGCCAAACACCCAAACACTTTCAAATGATCATAAGAAGGCCTTTCTTTCAACAGAACTTCATAAGGTGTTTTGAACTTTAGGATGGAAGATGGAAATCTATTAATGAGATAGGCAGCTGTAAGAACACAATCACCCCAGAATTTCAATGGCAAATGAGCATGAAACCTTAGTGCTCTAGCAACTTCCAACAAATGTCTGTGTTTCCTTTCCACCCTACCATTTTGTTGAGGTCTGTCAACACAAGAAGTCTGATGTTCTATTCCCAACTCAGTCAAATAAGGGCCAATTGAACCTTTAACAAATTCTAAAGCATTATCTGATCTGACAATTTTCACTTTAGTGGCAAACTGAGTATTAACAAACTTCAAAAATGACTTAAGCATCACATAAGCATCAGACTTATTGACCATTAGATATGTCCAAGTAGCTCTACTGAAATCATCTACAATTGTGAGAAAGTACTTGAACTTATCATAAGTAGCTACTTTGTAAGGACCCCATATATCCATGTGAATCAAATCAAAAGCTGCAGAACTGTGAGATTGACTCAAGGAATATGGTAACTTGGTGAACTTTGCCATAGGACAGGACATACAAGAATCATGTTTTTCATTAAGCACAGAATTAGGAATACATGATATATGCTTTAAGTGAGAAGCAGATATATGTCCTAACCTATGATGCCACAGGTTATAGGTGCTATTAAACACACTATAGGCATATCTGTTATTCAAAGAAAGATTAGAAAACAAACTACTATCTTCAAGAGAAGAAACAACCATACTGCTGAGTCTTTCATCAATCTGTTCAAGAGGTACATTGAGCAGATGATACAATCCATGTCTTTTCTTACCCAGGCCTAACACCTTCCTTGAAACCAAGTCCTGGATGACACAGAACTGTGAGTAAAATGTGACAAAACAATTTGAATCCTCAGCCAACTTTGACACAGATAGTAAGCTAAACTTGAAATCAGGCACAAGTAACACATCCTTAAGCACCAAACCATTATTAAGTTTTGCATTACCAATCTGAGAAATGATTGAAGTTTGACCATTGGGTAAGTTAATCTGTTGTTTATACTGGAGATAAAAAGGTGTTTGCAGGTAATCAGAACAAGGTGTCATATGATCAGATGCTCCTGTATCTATTATCCACCCTTGAATTATACCATTTGAACAGGAAAGACAATAGAAACAAGATATACCTGCAACATTCTCCACTTCCAATTCTTCATCAGTATCACACTTCTGATCTTGAGACTTCTCAAATTGAGGCAAACTTTTCAAAAGTTGTTCAAATTGCTTGGATGTGAACACAAAATTACCAGACTCCACACTAGCCACATTGGCTGCTACTTTCTTGAATTGACCAGTTTTGCCTTGACCTTGTTTTGCCTTTGTCAAACCTTGCTTATACTTGTAATGCCACACTGGGTATCCCACTTTCTCCCAACACTTCTCAGGAGGATGCCACTTGAATCCACAGATTGTACATTTATCTTTAGAATCACTTTTACCATACAATGCAGTAGAATCAACACCTAATGCACTGTTGAAAACATCTCTTTGACTTTCCTCTTGTTGTAACAAAGAACAAGCAGTTTCAACACTTGGCAAAGGTGTACTCATGAGTAACTGACTTCTCTGTGCACCATATTTTTCATCCAAACCATTAAGAAATTGAAACAATCTCTGTTCTTCCTTTTGTGTGTTAATGGCAGCCAAGAAAACTGAAATTTCTTGAGTAATGTTTGTAACTCTAGGTAAGACATTCATAGAATCCAATTCTTCCCATACACATTTCATTCTAGTGTAGTAATCACTTATTGATTCACCTTGTTGAACAATATCATAAGTCTCCCTATTGAGTTTATACTTTCTAGAACCATTACTCAAAGCAAATCTCTTCTCAAGTTGTTGCCAAATTTCATATGCAGTTCCAACAAACATAACAGATTTTCCAATTGATTCAGATACAGAACTCATAATCCAACTTATTACCAAATTGTTGCAAGTATCCCATTGTTCAGCCAAATTCACATCAGTAAGAGATCTAGGAACAGTACCTCTAATGAATCCCAATTTACGCTTAGTAGAGAGACCAATTTCAAAGGCACGCCTCCATGATCTGTAGTTTTGTGATCCTGTTAACTTTTCTTGAACACACAATGAACCAGGACCATCAGATGGATGCAAGAACAGGGGATTTTGAAACAGAGATGAAGAATCACTAGCAGCACCATCAGAACTTGATGAAGGAGCCATTGTTAAACCAGCGGAAGCTTTTAGTTATAACAGAATAACAGACTAACAACTAACAGATTGCACGGTTCTATTGTGATAACAACTAACAGAATCACAATAACGAACGCAATGTAGATGAAATCACCATTGTTAGTAGCTCTGATACCATGAGAACTAACAGTGATGTAAATGAAAGAACAAGTGAAATGAAAGAATGAAAGGATTAATTTGGGAAAAGTTTCATTGAAGTGAAATGAAGTGAGTACATCTGTTTATATACAAAAGAGAGGAAAATAACTGCTTCTGACAACTTTCTAAACATATTTACATAATGCACCCTTCTACTTTATCTTTGTATCTACTTCAGGCCTTGTACTTGAACAAGATTTGAAGCTCATTTTTTTCAGTTGGTTTAGATCTTGGTTCAGGTCATGCATGGGTATGTCAGGAGGTGTTTGTTAGCCATGGGTCGTTTCGATCAGTTGGTAATGTTCATACAATCTTAGGCTTTTTCTCAGTTTTCCGTCCTTGCTATTGGCAGTGCGCCACCACCGACAGTGTGGCTAAATTCGTTTTGTTGAGCTTCCAACCGGTTAGGAGAATGTGTTGAGGTCGTGGTTGCTTTGAAACATGTTAGCAAATTTTTACCGTCTGACTGTACTTGGTGATAAGTTGTGTTTGGTTGTTTGGGTTTTTATCAATCTGCTGGATTTTCACATTTTCTTTTTTTGAATGACATAATAATAGTGTTCTAAAAGGCGCGCCTTGGCGCCGCAAAGGCCTCGCAAAGGCGCGAGACGTCACCTCCATGCCACGCAATAGACCAAGGCGTCGTCTTAAGGCTTGACATGAGATGAGGTGCGATAAGGCGCGATAAGGTGTACTGGTATTTGAGACGTTTAGGGGATTTACTAGTAATTGGAATTTGGGCATCGTATTTGAGGTTTACTGGTATTTGGCGTTTAGGGTTTACTAGTATTTGAAGAAGATTACAAATTTAAAGAGAGTTTCTTGACTTTATTGCTTATGTATAACACTTTTTGTAAACTCGATGTATATGAAATATGATATACTAATGAAATATAATATAAATCTATAAATCTATAAATACTTTTTGCCGCCTTATATCACGCCTTAAAAACACCATGCCGCCACGCCTCACGCTAAAACTTGAGGCATGACCATGCCGCCACGCCACGCCTCATGCTATTTATAACCTTGCATAATAATAATAATAATAATAATAATAATAATAATAATAATAATAATAATAATAATAATAATAATAATAATAATAATAATAATAATAATAACAAAACTAGCAAGATACTAGATATTTTGGAACAGATTTTCACCTTCTCACACGCATGTCTATTAATTATAGAATAGAACACCGTCTCAACTCTCAACGCGCATGTCTATGAACATGTAGTTGTGAACTTCATAATGCAAGCTTTTTGTATTTTTCTTCTTTTTTAGCAGGCAAGTTTTTGTATTAAACAATGAACTTTTATTAGAGCGTAGGGAACCATAACATGTTAACACCATGTTTTTGTGACACGTCAGCGCCATATCATTTCAACACCAAATAACATAACACAAAAACACACCCCGGTATCATAACACCAATAACACCACCTTTTGGGACCTACTCTTTAAAAAAAAATACAATTTACAAATTAACCCCTTAACTAATATTTCAATCATTAAATAAACCTTCACTAATATTTTATTCATTAAAAACTGGAGTAATACAAATTACAAAATACTTACAAGAAACATACTTATATTTAATAAAACATGTGCAAATTTAAAAACTAATACATAAACTAAATAAACATTACTAATCGTCATCTACTTTCATAAAATCTTCACGTGCACGCCAAATATGCTCCATAAGATGGTGTTAGAGATTAAGATGAACATCTTTATCACGTATTTTTTTTTGCCTTTCGATGACGCTTATCACATCTGTCAATCCATCTGTCTTGCATATGTCGAACCGGATTCCTCCACAGTTCTTTGTATTCACTTAGTGCAAACTTTTGATCTTTTAAAATCATGTTATGCAATATGATGCAAGAATACATGATTCTACGTATCCTGGTAACCTGGTAAGCACGTGCTGGTTGTTCTATTATTCCCCAACGTGCTTGGAGAACACCAAAAGTACGTTCGATATCCTTTCGTGCACTTTCTTGTCGCCTTTTAAAGAAAGTGTGTTTACTGTCTATGGTATTTATGAATGATTTGACGAAAGTAGCCCAATGTGGGTAAATTCCATCGGATAAGTAATACCCCTTTTCAAACGCAACTCCATTTACCTCATACGGAGCTAAAGGTGCGACACCATTAAGAATGTCATCAAATAACGACGAATTACCTAAAACATTGATATCATTATTCGCAGCCGCTACACCAAAAAATGAATGCCAAATCAACAAATCATGTGACGTAAAAACTTCAAGCATTATAGTCGGGGTTTTTTTTATTACCCCTACCATATTGCCCTTGCCATGACACCGGACAATTTTTCCATTCCCAATGCATAAAGTCGATGCTACCAAGCATTCCTGGAAAACCATGTTCACGCTCATGTGTCGCATATAGGTTTGAATGTCATGTATATTTGGTTTCCTTAAAAACTCTGGACTAAACAAATCAATAACGCACATATTGAAATTATCCGGACAATGACATCTGGTACGTGCACTCATTTGCAAATATTCATCGAACGTATCCGGTGAGTTGTCGTATGCCAATTGGCGTATGACCATAGTGCATTTCATGATAACACTAATACTCATTCGACCCGTACAATCGGGTGCTTGGCTAAAGTATGCAAAATGATCTGGAAGAGGAGCAGTATATGATTTAATACCGGAAACTATTTCTAGAAATAGTTTCCGGCTCATACAAAATCTTCTACGAAAGTCTCTATGAGGATACTTACAACCTGGTTTAAAATATTCGGCCATCAAACGCTCTTCTGCAAGCTCACGTTCACGGGGAATTGGGTTACGGGTTAACCGGAAAGATGATTGGGCTTCTTCTTCTTGTATTCGTTGGTAATCATAGGCTGCCATAATTGTTAAAGCATCGATTTCATCTTCGATATCGGAAAGGGTCACATGTGCGGTGTAAGTTGGATGTGGATTCATTGCGGATAAGAGAGTTTTATATAAAGATGGTTTTAATTTTGTGTTTGAAAAATGGTTAGATAACAGGGGTTTATATAGGTGGTTTTTTGAAAAAAAAATTTAAAAAATTATGTTAAATAAAACTAGCAGTTGCTAGTGTCTTTATTATTATTATTATTATTATTATTATTATTATTATTATTATTATTATTATTATTATTATTATACTTTTTTTAAATTTGAAATCTGCCAAATATAAACGTTGGATGGGGTCTTTTGTAAATTTTTTTATTTGAATGATACTAGCCGTTGGAGGGCTAGTTTGTAACCTTCGGACGTTACAACGTGCGTTGCCCCAGCAACGTAGCCATCAACGCCAGCCCAACGTCTGCATGCAAGGAATGGAAATAACGCCATAACGGCGTTAAAATTTAGCCACCTAGGACGATTTCGCATTGAAATGTTACCACTCCCTAGCCTCTTAGGAAAAAGAATGTGCACCATTTGGAATACAAAGTCAAGTTATATCTTGTGGCACACGTATAGTTGACCACCAAACATTTTCCTATAAAACCACAACATATTTATGTCCGCAGAATCATCGGCTCTCATAACAACCATAACAATGAAGAAAGAGGACCGTCAACACAGTGTCGTTCGAAGCTACCCAATCCACTCTACTCCATTATCTCAACAAAGAAATGTAAATAACGTGGATTCGGGTTCTGGCACCAAAGTGTCAAGGAAACCTACAAATCGTCCTAAGTTTAACGGGAAATGTGGCACGCCACGATATGATATGCCGGTTATCATTACATGGCTTCTAAATCCAATGACAAGGCCAAGGGTACCATGAAAGTGTAAACAACTTTTTGCATAACCTTTAAAAAAAGGAATGTGTACATCTATTGTTGTTATTTGTTGTGTATTTTGTAATGCAAAGCGATGTATGTTAACTTACCGTTAACTTGAGGAGTCGATGTGAATGCGTTAACATTTAAATCTGTTAAATCAAAAGTTAATAATGTAAGCTCTTATTGATAATAATATAAAAGAAATAGATTCTCATATATATTTTAGTAAATCAAAGATAAAGAAAATGGGGAATTTGTTGATGATTTTAATGTTATCAACTATTTTAGATAATTCGGATTTATTATAAACAAATAAGATTTCATATTATGCTCGGATACGAGTTAGGAAAGTATGGAATGCACGCTCGTTTAAGTTGATATATTTCCACCACGACAAAGACGCAGGGGTCAAGGAGCAACGCCTCTTGCGAGGTCAAAGGGTAGCGCCCCTTGTTGGTGAAGATGTATGTCTATTGGGATTTAAACGATTTTAACTGCTTGTAACTGTCATATTATATGTCTGCTACATAACATATATTTTGGTCTCATTCTAACATACGAAAATTCATACAGTTCTTCTTTGTTTTACTTAGTTTTGTTGTGCCCGGATACTAAGCGTGCATTTAGTTGGGGGGGGGGGGGGGGACACCTTGTTTTCTACAAAATTTTTTTGGAATACCGAGGAAAACGGAGATTGCGTTCAAATCAACGTTTTCCAATAAAATGGTTTGCAAAAACACAAATCCCCCTATTTCCTAACTTAAAAGAGAAAACTACAAAAACAAATTTTGTTGTTTCTTTTTTTTTTTTTTTGGTAACCCAGAACCCCCTTCCTTTTTTTTCAAAATACGATAATTAACGTAGGGAAATTTAATTCACGGACGTCATACAGATGTGGTTGAATTATAATGTACTGAAAGATGAATATATGAAATATTAATGGAATAAAGAAAAAGCATGCATGCATGGGGGGTTGGGTTGCCTTGAGGGACAGGCGTTGTTAAGAAACGTGCATATCTTGGGCCCTACAAGGTTGAGTTTTCAGATCATGTACTTCTGTTTAAAATTATATATTAACACTGTATAATATACTTGCTTCTATTTATTATCCTTTAAGCCGAACTAAATATAGAGGTTTTCTATGTGACTGGATATTATAATAATCAATTAATTATAAAGTCAATGAAGGCCAATTGACGATTTGACTTGATTGGAGCGCAATATAACTAATAATCCTAACTTAAAAATGGTCCTTTTTCAATTGTTCACAGAAATCTAGCCACTCAATTCGGTCTGCTCTTTATAAATTTCAAGCGTGAATAACAAAGTTACAAGCTTTATAAAAGAGAATAACAAGGATTACACTAGTGGATAGTATAAAAAACACAAATTCATTCTCGTTAAGTCATCAAGTACCCAAAAACACTTAGTGATTATTAGCTTTGAAAAATGGGTCCTTTTTCAATGTTCACAAAATGCTACAACTCAATTATCCTATCTTATTATAAAGTACTGGATCATATCATATACATATATTATATAAGTATATATATATTATATATATATATTATATATCATATATATATATATATAGGGAAGGGACCGGGTCGGATTGGGTTTTTATAGGAGTGGGTGCGATTAATTATACTAGTAACATTCAAAAAAAAAAAAAATCTGGGAAATAATAAAAGGAAAGAGGGCAAAAAATATTAAGAATCACTGAAACAAAATTGAAAAAAGAATCTGTTTCATGGTTAAAAATTATTATGATACTATGTATTTTTTTAATATCACTACACACTCATACTTATGTTTTGAATTTTTTTAATCACCGTTAAGTTTTTTAAATCGTAATGAAAAAAACAATTGATATTAAGTTATTTCCTAATATCAAGTAACTTTTCAATATCACTGTTCATTTTACATGTAAAAAGCTTTAATATCACGTGGTTTATTAATCACCGTAACTATCATTAAAACCCTTTCATAAATATCATTTATATCACGATAGCACCTCATTAATCACAAAAACAAAATGCTCAGAAAAATCTGGAAAACATAAAAAAAGTAAAGAATACAAACAATAGTAAGGATCGCCTCAAAGGAAAAAATTAAAAAAATCTTTTAATGGTATTGTTACCTTAATAGTGCACAGATCTTGATTTTTACAAAAATTAAGAGTCAGATCTGAAATGGGTGGCCAAACATTATCCGTACGTCCGCCCACTTAAAAAATTAATCCGGCAGGATCCTCATCTATATATATAAAGAAAATATATGTATTTGCCGTTGAAACTTTTGCCAAGTGTGTATTTTGGGTGCTTGATGACTTACCGAGAATGAGATTTTGTGTCTTATTAATAGTTGTTCATTAAGTCATTGCTTTGCCAGTTTCATAACTAGTATATTTGGCTTGCAAATGCTAACCTTTGCTTATAATTCCTTCCTTATTTACATGCGTGAACTGTGTTTTCAAAGCTTCCTATCAAACGGCTCCCATTTCAATTGCCGTGACTGGACCGACTCGATTATCCAATAGTCAAGTCTCAGTCAACTTCGTGAATACATCGCATAACCTGGGAGATTAGCCAATATGGTACATCAATAAGTTCCTCATGCCATTTCAATCTTGTCTTAATTTTGCTAACTCCCCCTTCTCACACATGTATCATGTTCGTTCTGAAACACGTCTTTCTCTTATTCATCTTTCTCGATTTCTATTTAACGGAAGAAATAGAAGCTCAAGAAGGATTTATACCAAACCTATCATCTCGCTGGCATGTCTCTTGCATCAATGGCTGAATGGTTAAGCGCACCAACCGGCGCTAAATTCGTAGGTTCAATTCCTGGCTGGATGCACTTTTTACGTTACAGTTCAAATCGCTGCTCACGGGCTGTTTATATTACACTACTGTTTAGATGAGTAATTAAGTTTGCATCAAAAGATCATAATATATTAGGTTATAATGTAGATGTTGGTTCCAAATGTAAAAAGAAAAAACAATAGCTGTAAGGTAATCGAATAGTTTTTTTACATTTTCTTCTATATGTATCGAACCAATTTTTTAATGCACTTACTATGTACTACATTGTTTTTTGGTATTTTTTGTGTAATTTATGACCATTTGCCCTTACATTTTATTAATCTAGATGGGCAAATGAATAAAATAAACAAAAAAAATTACAAAAATGCAAGTTTAGTACATAGAATAATCAAAAAAAAAATGTATCGATATGATATAGAAGGAAATCATGACACATGATATATTTAGAGGACATTAGCTCATCTATTTTTAGTTGATATCATTTTCTGTTGCAAGTTTGAAATATTAAAGTGCCCCGTTTACAAGTGCTATTTTTAAGTTTAAAGAGGGGTAATAACATAAACCAGGCATGCCATAAAAAGTCAATAAATTTTCTAAAGAGATAAAATGGAAATAATTGTTTAAAAGTACTTCAATAGCATTTTCAATTCAACTTTTAGATAATACTAGTGATTACTTTTATTGAATAATATTATGTATATTCATATAAAAAATTTGAGTCCTCGTGCGGTAGCACGCCAGAACACCTCTCATATAACAGCTCTGCCCGTCAGTATATAAATATTAATGATCGTCGCAATAGTGTATTTTTTTGAATTAACTATAGCGATTGAAAAAGGTTTAATTTTTGAAATAAAAAAGGTGAAAATAGATTTTTTATCTAATTAAAAAATAAATGAATAAGAATCCATATTAAATAAAAAAAATATCAACTCACGTGATAATCACCAAACCGATATCTTTTAAAAGTCAAATTGAATATCTACTTATCTAGTCACCAAACTCCCGGGTTTTAATACTAATCAAATCCTTGAGATTTTTTTTCCCGAAAAAGGATATATATCATGCAAGTCTTGTGGAACACGCATAGTAATTATTCAACCAAATATGTTCCTTATTTTTCTTGTTCCCCAAGTTAATCACCTTGTTCACCAATCAAACCATCTACCTATAAAAACACAAGACATTCATGCTCCTAAACTCATAAGCTCTCATAACAACCTTAACAATGAAGAGAGAAGGCCGTCAACACGGTGTCGTTCGCACCTACCCAATCCTCGAGACTACCCCCTTATCTCAACAACGTTACGTGAAAAACAACACGGTGGATCCTGCCATTGTCACAGGTATGTTCACTAAAGTGTCGGGAAAGCCCACAAATCAGTCAAAGTTTACGGGGAAGTGTGGTACGGCACGATGCAATGAATGTCATATTCATCCGGCTACTAAGGCTAAAGACAAGGCCAAAGGGACTATGAAGGTTAGATCTATAGAAGAATCTGATCCTGAATTAGTCAGTTGTGGTGCTGGTGCATCAGCTACAACGGCTTTCGCGTATTTAGCTGGCGAAGGAAGTTATGATGCCCATGAAGAATATGAAGATGAAATCGATGTTTATGAGAGTGATGATGATTCTGATACTACTTTTGATGAATATGAGGGTGAACTCGGGGTCGTTTCAGAAGAGCCTATTAGGGTTGAGGGTTCTTGTGATGTAGGATTGTGTTGGGATGAGGGAGATGCTCAAGAGGATGAAGATGATGAATGGTGTTTGGTTGAATAGTAAATGTGATTTATGCTATACTAACACAAACTAATTTTCTGTGGGATATGAACTCACGGCTTCTTGGTGAGCTAGCTACTTTGATAGCGCTCGACGTGTATGTTAGTACGGTCATGATTTATATAATGTTATTCGTTTTCCGTTTTCGTAACTGAGTCATAGCCATTCGATAGAGTTTTTGCTTTCACATGTCTCTGTATCTTGTGAATTATCATTATCTATCAGATTAAGCTTGCTTACTATTGTATCTATGAGATGATTTTATGCATGTGTAATTTGCTTGGGAAGTAGCTAAATTGATTGCTTGTCGCCTAATTCATATTTGAAAACGCATAGATTAAGAGTTTCTTGACTTATGAATTTTAAGTCCGCAAGTTCACAGTGCACTAAAAAGGTGAGCTTAAATATTTATGTAACTCTAGATAAGCTGATATACTCATCACAAACGCCTCCATATATTGAGAAGTATTGTAAAGAAAAATACAAGTATGACCCGATACAAAGTAAACACTAGTATTGTTGACGTATATGCCGGAGAGTCCATACCGGACGGCATAAGGATATGCCGGAGGGCACTTTCATGCCGGAGGGCACAGTACTGACCATAAATTCCAAGTGGCCTGACAGGCACACGTGCGTCGCCATCCCCGGGTCTTTAGGGATTTAGCCCAGACAAGTGGACTGACACCTGCTCTGCAAAGTAGGTATAGCTCGGCGACAATTGGGCAAGTTGACTGACACCTACCCCACACATGTATCGAGGTTGGGTAGTATAAATACCCCAACCACATTTATTTCACACAACTAACACACACACGCATTTACTCTCTCATTTAATTCATATACCCTCCGGTCTTGCACATATACTTACTCTCACGCCGGAGCTTGGTCCTAGGATAACACCCGGGGGGAGCTAACGTGCGCATTCCTTTGTGCAGATAACCAAGGATCTCGCTAGAAGGACGGGGTGCAGATCTTTACCTCAACAAATTGGCGCCATCCGTGGGACCCGTCGCTCAGTCTGCCCCAGGCTAAACGATGTCCGGTCTTCTTTTCCAAACTCCCTTTAACCAAGACGGGGGAGAAGGATCAAATAACAATGAAACAAACCTTAACACCAACAATGAACCACCTAGCCTGGAGGACACAATCCTCTGGCACGCAACGACCCTAAAGGAGATGATCAATAAGCACATCGCCCTGGGAGGTAGTCTCCTAAAGCTGATACGACTTGACTTCGGAGACGAAGAGGACGGAGCAGGAAAGGGCAAAGGCAAAGAAGTGGAGATACTAGATAACGAGTTAGACAAGCCTTATAAAGAAGCCTCCTGGTCGCCGTTCACCCGCAGAATAGTACAGTACACCGGAAAGAAATACACCATGCCCGGGCATCTAAAGTTGTACGATGGGTCGACTGATCCGGATGGACATCTCACCCGATTCTCAGGAGCTGGGCAGCAAGGGGAATGGCCCATGCTCGTATGGTGTCGAATGTTTCAGCAAACACTCGACGGCGCGGCACAAAGTTGGTTCAGCCGGTTGGACCTGGTAGCATTGATAGTTGGGAAGAACTAAGGGAACAATTTTTGACTCGTTTCTCCCTCAGACATAAGGGGATAAAAGATTCTACGGAGATTATCAAGATAACTCGTAGGGCCAACGAGACACTCCCAGATTTCAAGGAAAGATGGACAGATGAAGCCAGTTATATTCAGGGAGTACCGGAGGTCATGCGCATCTCTTCTTTCATGAATGCGCACCGATATCCGGACCTTGCAGAGCGGTTCTCGGAGCAGGTACCCCGAACTGTCAAAGAGATGATGACCCGGGTGGACGATTTTGTAAGGTCAAAAGCAGCCTACAGAAGCACAGAACTCCTGAAAGGAGAAGCACATGAATACGGACGTAAAAATAATTTTCCTCTGAGAGTTGACCGAGCTAGAGGATCCTACGCTGAGAAAAGAAGAAACGACCCAGAGGAGATTATCGGTTCAAGGAGCCATACTCCCCGTATGTGCCTCCAAGAAACGACCACCCTAACAGGGGGTACACCAGGAACAGAGAAGCCGGGAGACATGATAACCGTAGGCCAAACCTAATGGCGTTGTTAAAACAACCAAAGGAAATCTTAGCCACGGAGCACCACCTGCGCCTCCCTCACCCTTCGCCATTGGTGGGTAGGCCCAGCAAGGAGAATGCTGATAGGTACTGTGATTACCATGGAGAGAAGGGGCACTTCACTAACGATTGCCACCAGCTGAAAAAGCAATTGGAAGTAGCGTTAGAATCCGGAAAGCTCGACCACCTAATACGGAATGTTAGACATCAAGGAAGGGAACCGCCGAAGGAGAACAAGGCAAAGGGGAAGGTAATCAATTTCATTGGGAGCGTAGGCTCAGCAAAAAGAAAACAGAGGGAACAAGATGAGCCATGGATGCGGGTTCCGATCACATTCCCTCCGGTACTACCGGACGATTTGACTGAAGAGCCCCTCATAGTCGAAGCGGAGGTGGAAGGGTATCTGATCCGGAGAATATTTGTGGACGGGGGGGGCGTCAGTGGAAGTTATGTATGAGCATTGCTTCAATAACCTGAGTCCAACAATCCGGTCAAAGCTAAATAAAACCCAGACTCCGTTAGTAGGTTTCTCCGTGGAAGTCATCAAACCTTTAGGGAAAATAGAGCTAGAGGTATGCTTCGGTGACCACGGTTTATACCGGAGAACCAGAATGAAATTCTCGGTTATCTGATCAGCATCACCCTATAACATTATTTTAGGAAGAAGCGGGTTGCGGGAGCTGAGGGCTATCCCGTCTACCCTCCACGCTATGATAAAATTCCCCACACCGAGAGGAATCGCAACGCTTGTAACAAGGGCGGCAACTGTACTGGAATGCCGCAAGAGGGAGGAAGAACAGTTGTTAACCGAAGACGAGGATGAGTTAACCGATGGGGCAACTCCTCTTGATAAAGAAAAAATAGTCCCACCTACGGAAGAAATATGGGTACACCTAGCCCACCGGGATCAACCAGTTACCATCGGAACAGGATTCTCTAAAGAATGTCGGAGGGAACTGATAGATCTGTTGAGGAGAAATAAAGATATATTTGCTTGGCAGCCGTTGGACATGACTGGAGTGCCCAGGTACTTAGCACAACACAACCTCAATGTTAAAATGGGTGACACGCCGGTGGCACAGAAAAGGCGAACATTCTCTCAGGAGAAGAACCAGCCACCAGGTGATAGCCAAAGAAGTACAAGAATGGGTGAAAGCGGGTATTGTCAGATCGGTCCGGTATCCTACCTGGATATCCAATCCGGTTCTAGTCAAGAAATGTGACGGAAGCTGGAGGATGTGCATAGACTTCAAAAACTTAAACTCCTCATGTCCGAAGGACTATTACCCGCTGCCGGAGATTGATTGGAATATCGAGTCCGTTATGGGCTTCAGGTATAAATGCTTCTTGGATGCATACAAAGGATACCACCAGATACAGATGGCACCGGAGGACGAAGAAAAAACAACATTTTATACAGAACAGGGAACTTATTGCTACACGAAAATGCCCTTTGGCCTGAAGAATGCCGGGGCTACTTATCAACGGTTGATAGATTCAGCCTTCGGAACACAGATAGGAAGGAACCTGGAGGCATACGTAGACGACATGGTCATCAAAAGCAAATCTGAAAAGGCAATGTTGGCGGACGTAGCAGAAACTTTTGACAACCTCCGGCGAATCAAAATGAAGTTGAACCCCAAAAAAAGCTCCTTCGGAGTGGAAAAGGGCCAGTTCTCGGGATACATGGTCACATCCGAGGGAATAAGAGCCAACCCGAAGAAAACTAAAGCTATTGCCGAAATGAAATCGCCGGAGACATTAAAAGAAATGCAAAGCCTCAGTGGAAAACTCGCAGCATTAAACCGTTTCTTATCACGATCGGCGGAAAAGTCACTCCCCTTCTTTGAAACGCTCAAAAACATCACGAAAGAAAACAAGGTAGAATACCGGTGGACCGAAAAGGCCGAAGAAGCATTCCAAGCTTTAAAAAACTGATATTGGAACTCCCTTCATTAACCACTCCCAAGCGCCAAGAAACTCTATATATGTACCTCGCCGTTTCAGCCGGAGCAGTTAGTTCGGTACTGCTCGTTGAGCGTTCCGGAAGGCAACTCCCAGTTCATTATGTCAGCCGAACCTTAAATGAAGCCGAAAGAAATTACTCTCCCATGGAAAAGCTGGCGGTGTGTCTGTTGCACACCTCCCGAAGGTTGCGAAGGTATTTTGAGGCTCACCCCATAAAAGTCACAACAGATCAGCCGATCAGACAAATACTAAATAAACCGGAGGCATCCGGAAAACTCGCCAAATACGCAGTGGAACTGGGGGCGTACGACGTCGGGTATACACCCCGAAGTGCAATCAAGGGGCAAGTATTAGTAGATTTCCTTACAGAAATTCCGGTGGGAGAAGAGCCGACGAGACCGGCGAGGAAAAGTAAGGGCATTTGTGAGCTATCGGAAGCCAGTGAATGGGTTTTATACACTGACGGGGCATCAAGTAAAACAGGGGCTGGAGCTGGATTGGTTTTGATCAGTCCCTCTAAGGAAGAATTCACATACGCTCTACGGCTAAACTTCAGTAGCACAAACAATACATCCGAATATGAGGCTCTATTGGCTGGTCTCCGAATCGCCCGAAAAATGAAAGTGGAGGCGATAGATGTAAGGGTAGACTCGAAGTTGGTAGCCAGTCAGATTAATGGGGATTTTGTGGCAACAACGGAAAACATGATCCGATATCTCGCTAAGGCAAAGCAGTACATTGCTACGTTTAAAAAGTTCAAGATAAGGAACATTCCCCGAGCGCAGAATTAGAAGGCCGATGTGCTAAGTAAGCTAGCCTCCGTCGCTTTCAATCATCTCACAAAGGAAATCTTAGTGGAGGTTCTAGCGAAGCCCTCTACGGAAGAAGACGAAGTGAACGCAATAGTAGAGGAGAACGGGCCGAACTGGATGACCCCTATCATCAAATGTCTGGAGGAGGGGGTCTGGCCGGATAATGACAATGAAGCGAGAAATCTACGAATGAAAATCCCCCATTACATGGTGGAAGACGGAGTTCTTTTCAAAAAATCATACTTGTGTCCCATGCTGCGTTGCGTGGGGCCGGTGCAGGCGAATTACCTCATCCGAGAGGTACACGAGGGGATCTGCGGAATGCATTCCGGACCAAGGTCTGTAGTGGCTAAGCTAATGCGACAAGGGTATTATTGGCCGACTATGCACAAAGATGCTAGGGAGGAAATACGGAAATGTGATGCATGCCAAATACATGCTCCGGTTCCAAAACTCCCTAAAACCTTCCTCACCTCCATCATGTCTCCATGGCCTTTCTACCAGTGGGGCATGGATGTATTGGGTCCGTTACCGGACGCCCCGGGAAAAGTCAAGTTTGTGATAGTGGCCATAGATTATTTCACCAAGTGGATCGAAGCAAAACCACTGGCTAGAACAACGGGGAAGGATGTAAAGAAGTTCGTGTGGGAAAACATCATCTGTCGGTACGGCTTGCCGGGAGTAATAGTGACGGACAACGAAACCAACTTTGTGAAAGAACCATTCAAAGGATGGTGTGAAAAGCTGCACATAAGACAAATGAATACCGCAGTGGCTCATCCCCAAGCAAACGGCCTCGTTGAACGGGCAAATAGAAGTCTAATGGAGGGAATAAAAACAAGGTTAGGAAGGGGAGGCGCCGGATGGGTTGATGAACTACCCAACGTGTTATGGGCTCATAGAACATACCTCAAAACTAGCAATGGCGAAACACCATTCAGCCTGACATACGGCAGCGAAGCCGTAATACCAGTAGAAATAGGCATGCCCACTCACTGGACAATGATGTTTGATGGAAGCCGGGACGAGGAAGATCAACTACTGGTACTCAGCCGAAACGAAGAAGAACATGTCTTAATCTGGACCTTCTGCAAGAAAAGAGAGAGGCAGCGGCTATCCAAGAGGCCAAGTACAAATCCAAGGTGGAGCAGTATTACAACCGAAGGGTACGCCCCGTTAATTTCAAAGTTGGAGATTTCGTTTACCGAAGGAATGAAGCGAGCCGAACAGAAAATCAAGGAAAGTTAGGTCCCAAGTGGGAAGGCCCGTACCGGATCGTGGAAGCATATGACAACGGTTCTTATAAGTTGCAAACTATGAAGGACAAAGAAATTCCTAATGCCTGGCACGCCATAAATCTCAGGAACTGTTTCTTATAGAAATGTTGTTGTTAGAATTCCTGTTTTAATGTAACGCCTTTCAGGTACTATTATTAATGAATGAAACTCTTCCCGAAGCTAAGGGGAAGAGCAAATTTTCCGAAAGAATAAGTGTACAGCTATCACCGGTGGCTGGCCCCCACCGGTACGAAAACGTTCTCGAGCGATAATTTCGTTTCGGATGCTCGAGCGGTCATAACCGTTTCGGATGCCCAAAGTAATTTGGATGCCCGAGCGATAATTTCGCTCCGGATGCTCGAGCGGTCATAACCGTTTCGGATGCCCAAAGTAATTTGGATGCCCGAGCGATAATTTCGTTCCGGATGCTCGAGCGGTCATAACCGTTTCGGATGCCCAAAGTAATTTGGATGCCCGAGCGATAATTTCGTTCCGGATGCTCGAGCGGTCATAACCGTTTCGGATGCCCAAAGTAATTTGGATGCCCGAGCGATAATTTCGTTCCGGATGCTCGAGCGGTCATAACCGTTTCGGATGCCCAAAGTAATTTGGATGCCCGAGCGATAATTTCGTTCCGGATGCTCGAGCGGTCATAACCGTTTCGGATGCCCAAAGTAATTTGGATGCCCGAGCGATAATTTCGTTCCGGATGCTCGAGCGGTCATAACCTTTTCGGATGCCCAAAGCAATTTGGATGCCCGAGCGATAATTTCGTTCCGGATGCTCGAGCGGTCATAACCGCTTCGGATGAACATAAATAACTTAAACGCCCAGGCACTAATCCCATTTCGGAATACCGAAAAGATACAAGCACACAACTCGAATTCGAATACAAAAAGGAAAATAGTAAAACATACAGAAGAGCAGATCATGACAAAATATCGAGACGACTTTAAAAGAAAAAATAATAATAGATACAAGCATTGTCTTAAAGCCCGGAGGCTGTCAAATTAAAAAAATAATTACAAACATTGTTTTCCGCCCGGAGGCTGCCAAATTAACATCAGTTCAATAGTTACAAATCAGGAGGTAAGATGCACATTTCCTTCGGTCGTATGGCCGGTAGGAGCTTCAACTGAAGGGCCTTTGCTGAGATTCCTGGAAGGATGACTTGAAGATCCGAGAAGACCCTGAGGAGTGGAGGCGTCCGGAAAGAGGTTCATAAGATCTCCTTACGGAAGCCGGTGGGAGTCAACAATCTTCTTAATATAAAGGAATTCCAAGTCAAAGACTTTGTTGAACTCGGCCTTCCAGATCTTTGGAGCCTCCCGGTTGACCTTCTTGGAGGTACTGAAGATCCTTTCAGCCTCCTCGTCCTCTCTGGCCACTTTAACACCCTCCATCCACCCGGCCGAATACGCTAAGCTGAACGGCTTGGCCAAAGCTTGTTTGTATTCCCGGCTATCAGATAAACGCTGGAAAACGGCTGGGATGAGTGATTTGACCATATTTTGACGGACGATCTCCTCTTGAGCCAGGTTAGCAGTTAGATCGGACTTTTCAGCAGATAATTTCTCCACCTGAGCTTGAGAAGTGGCCAGTTGCGCTTCTAACTGATTTATCCTCTCAGCCTGCTCGGCATTCTTCTCCAGCCAAACCTCTCTCTCACGGTCAAATCCTTTGGAGGCATCAAAAAGCTCCTTCTCCCTCTCGGCACAAGCTTCAAACCTCCATTGCAAGCCATTGAAATCGGCTTCCAACTTCCGGTAGCTATCCACTTGAGCGTTTCTCTCTGGCTCAACCCTCTCCACCAACCCCGCGCAGCTCTCGTGAATCGTGCACAGCTCCCGGTAATCAGCATTCAGATGGTGGAACCTCCGTAGGATCTCCGCTTGTGTTACAGTGCTTGACCCAAGATACTCGTACCCCTGACGGGAAAGCTCTATATTATCCAACTCGTCCAGAGCAGCCTGCTCAGCGGGGGCAGGAAGGTGGATAAGCAGCTCTCGGCAAGCACGATAAGAGTTCAAGCGAGCATCGTTCCGCAAAGACCACTCCGGGATGAAACGATCGGCCTGCTGCACGGATTGATCTATACAAAACAAAAACAAACTATAAGTAACGCTGGTAGGCGGAAGGACAATGATAGACTTGGAAAATAAAGACTCACGCACCGGCATCCGAGAAGATGTTGATAACTGCCTCTTGGAGGGACCGGAGCGTTGTACCGAATGTGCTGTTAAAAACAAAGAATAAATCATACCAAGAGGATAAAAAGAAAAACGAAAGAGTTGAGAAAAACAGACAATGCAATACTTAACATCAGATGCGGCCGGGTGTGAATCCCGCGGCTGCTCCTCCTGAACGACACGGTGGAGAGGAGTGACAGAACGTTCATGGAGGTTATCTCCTCTACCTCCTTCACCTCCCTCACCCATCACTGCCCCCCAGCACCTTCATTGTTACCACCATCCTCGTTCTCCTGAACCCTAACATCTTCATGCGTCGACAGATCGACGTTCGCCGTGTCATCAACGGGTAGGTCCTGAGGGTCCGCCTGATTGATGGGATTAACATCAATCACATCATTTGGACCAGCGGCAGCGACCGGAGCCAGCACGGTTTGCCTACGCCTTTTAGGCGCCGAACCTGAAGGGCCCTCTCCAGCCCTCTTCATCGCCGCACGCCTGGCAGCCTCCTGCTCTTTCTTCTCACAACCTCATCATTAGCCTTTTCGGCCTTCTTTATCAAATTGTCCTTGGCCGGAATGGCTTGGTCGACCGCGCGAGGCGATGTCGTCCTACGGGGACGGACATAACCCTCCGGATGCAGCTCTCTAACACTGAATGAAGTCTCCTCCTAGTCGGGTAACTCTAAAAACTCGGCCATACTCACACCTGAAAAAGAAAAGTTGAAACAATAGTAAGAAAGGAGATAAACATGAAGGACGACATACGAATGACAAAAAAAAAACAAAACTAGTTTTTTACCATTCCCTTCGGTATCCCTCAAAATAACCTCTCGCTCCGGAGTCTCCCAAACAGTTGATAGACCGGCCATCCATACTAGACTGGGGAGGGGTTTCCTAAGGCGTATCAGGGTTTGACTAAGGGCCTCCGCGGCCTCCTCCGGATATGAAATAGGGAAATCGTCAGATATTTTGGAGTCCTTATGCCTCCATGCCATGGCATCCGGAATTGCCCTGCGGTCTATAACAAAAAACTTTTCTTTCCAGCCCTTCAACCCGGAAAGCACCTCGATAAAACATTTCTTTGCTCTCTTCCCCGTACGGTTTTCGAAAGAAAACCAGTTCCCTTGCTTGCATAACCGGTAGAACACACGAAACAACAATACAGTGGGAATGTGGTTCAGGCTATAACATCTAATTTCAAAAAGGGTCACACGGTTGAGCCCAATCGGCACTAACTGCGAAAAGTGCACTTTAAAATGCTTAATGACCGCAAGCAAAAAGCTGGAAAACGGAATCCTTACCCCACCGGTATCAAGCTGCTGGGGGTATACCCCTATCTTATTAATCGGTAAATTGTTCATAGTCATACCGGCCGGAGGAAGTTCCGGATGTAAATCCATGGGAATATTGTAGGTCGAGATTATACGGTCAAGCTCAGTTTGGGTCAATTTAGACCTGTGTAAATGCATATCAAATTTCACCCCGGTCTTGGGTGTGGATTTCGGCTTGGGGACTAACGGCTCCCTAGATCTCTGACCTTCTCCGGCCATGTTTTTGAGGAGGATAAGAGGGACTACCGAAGGAATGGATTTAACAAAGAAGAAAGAAGGAGGAAAACTCACCTTGAGAGAGGAATCTATTAGCGTCTGGAAAGAGTAATTTAAAAAATCTTGAAAGTGCAAGTGAGAAAAGAGGGGAGAGGCCCTATTTATATAAGGGTGGGCATGGGGAGAAGCGAGAACGTCGCGTCAGTCAGAGCGATGATGACGTGGATTGATGACAACCACACACGCATATAAAGGACGGGACGCGTGGCAGACGTAGGCCGCAAGTGGTACAGTAAAGCCCACGGACCTCCCAATTTTTTACTGGGCCTGTTTAAGCCCGTTATATGAAAATACACCTTTGAGCCCAGTAAAAAATGGGCGGTAACATAGGTAAATAAAAATAAATAAAATCATGAATAATAAGCGATACAAGAGGAAGATGAGGAGAAGAAAAATGCCTAAGTATTGCACCAACCGGCTCCGGACCGGTGCTACAATACTGGGGGGGACATGTTGACGTATATGCCGGAGAGTCCATACCGGACGGCATAAGAATATGCCGGAGGGCACTCTCATGCCGGAGGGCACAGTACTGACCATAAATTCCAAGTGGCCTGACAGGCACACGTGCGCCGCCACCCTCGGGTCTTTAGGGATTTAGCCCAGACAAGTGGACTGACACCTACTCTGCAAAGTAGGTATAGCTCGGCGACAATTGGGCAAGTTGACTGACACCTACCCCACACAAGTATCGAGGTTGGGTAGTATAAATACCCCAACCACATTTATTTCACACAACTAACACACACACACACGCATTTACTCTCTCATTTAATTCATACACCCTCCGGTCTTGCACATATACTTACTCTCACGCCGGAGCTTGGTCCTGGGATAACACCCGGGGCGAGCTAACGTGCGCATTCCTTTGTGCAGATAACCAAGGATCTCGCTAGAAGGACGGGGTGCAGATCTTTACCTCAACAAGTATCAAATTAGAATATTTGTTCTTGAGCATATATATTTAATTACATATTCTATCAATTGAAAGCAGCTCATATTAATATTGTTAACCAATCATGCTAGAAACTTTGACAAATTAACAAATTAGGAGGCATACAATCATGATTAGGGATAACAAACTGATAGTTTCAATTGTTTGAGAATTAACCAACACTAGTTCAACTTCATAAAATTACTTGACACATTAATTATTAATGATGTATTGTGTATATGATGGAGACATATTAGTGTCAGTTAGATTTTAATGTTAAGTATTTTCGGATGTGGCTTGTGCCAAGTGATTTTGCATCTGTTCGGGTATGAATTGTGCATGGTTTGGATCATGCGAGTTTGATGCCAAGTGATATGGGTCGTCGTGGTTTAGATCTTGGTTTAGGTTATGCAATTTTTTCAGTTGTGGTTCAGATTTGAAGCTCATTTTTTTCCATGTGGTTTAGATCTTGGTTGCCAGGAATTTTTATTAGGGGGAGGCTCAAATATTTTGTGATAGTAATAACGTTTAATGTTTTTTTTGAACCAATGATTGAATTGATAAACTTATTTGCACTCAATGAGGTACTTACACAATTAGAAATATATCTTTATCATTACGAAAATTAATAAGACTTAAACCAAAAAACAAGAAACACAACGTAAAAATCAAAATGAAAATGACGACTTGACAATTGCTAGTACTTGACTTTCCACACTCCCCAGGAAATTTGACAAAAAGCTCTACTTTCTCCTGTAACTTCACGTGATCAAATATTCATATGTACTTTTACTTTTGAGTTATGTCTTTTACACACCATCATTTTTTTATTCATGTTTACCAAAAACTAAAAATCATTTCTAGTGCTGACAATTTTAAACTCTTTCTTTCTTTCTTTCTCTCTCTCTTTAACATTCTCTCTCTCTCTCTCTCTCCGGTTAAACCATCACCAACAATCAACCATCGCCATCAAACATAGCCATCACCACTTCAACAACCCCTTCTGCACTCATATGGTACCTAACATCACCATTGCCGTCAACGCCGGTTAAACCACCACAGGGGCCGCACCTTTGTCTTTAAATTTTGTTCAGATCTGTGAAAAAAATTGAGTGTAGATAAAATATAAAAACCCATCAAAGATTCATCTAAAAACCATCCAGATCTGTCCACAAGATTGATGGTGGTCCGGTCAGCACCGCCGGTCTGCCACATAACGTGGAGGTCCGGCCATCACCGCTGATATGCTACATATCGCGGTGGTTGACCTGCCGGAGTGTTTAAAAACAATGGCGGGTTTTGAAATGCCAGAAATGGTTGAGGCGGTAGGTTACAGTTGAGATAAAGGTAGATGGGTTGTGTTGAAGAGGTTTTGAGATGTGGGTTTTTTGAGAGAGAGAAAGAGAGAGAGAGAAAAGAAACAAAATGCTTGTCAGGTAAAATACTGAATGTCAGAAAATGGTGTGTATAAACCAAACACATGGTGTGTAAATACACATAGCCTTTTTATACAAACTACTTTGATATGAATATACTATTCATCTTCTTCTCCAAACACCTTACACCATGATCTACTTATAAATTATAGAGTAAATTGCAAAAATCGTCCTTTTGGTTTGGCCAAATTACACGTTTCATCCTTGTGGTTCATTAAGTGCAAAGATTGCCTTATTTTGCACTGTTACGTGCACTTTTGGTCCTCCATCATTGCAAAAATCGTCCTTGTGATTTGCCAAATTTCACTGTTGAAGGACCAAAAGTGTATGTAACAGTGCAAAATAAGGACGAACTTTGCACTTATTGAACCACAAGGACGAAACGTGCAATTTGCCCAAACCACAAGGACGATTTTTGCAATTTACTCTAAATTATAATCAATATGAAGGTGAGTATTTCTTGTTTTTTATTTTTTTCTACCAACATATGTATTTCTTTTCATACTTCCGAGACCTGGAAAAAAGAAAAAAACACAAAAAAATTCAAGCGATAGGTTGGACAAGCCAGATGGGGTGGCTGAGCACCCGCTAGCCACCCTATTGACTCCGCTTCTAGTTCAGGTCATGTATGGGTATGCCAGGAGGTGTTTGTTAGCCATGGGTCGTTTCGATCACTTGGTAATGTTCATACAATCTTATGCTTTTTCTCAGTTTTCGGTCCTTACTATTCGCAGTGCCACCACCAGCAATGTGGCTAAATTAGTTTTGATGAGCTTCCAACAGGTTACGAGAATGTGTTGAGGTCGTGGTTGCTTTGAAACATATTATGTTTTTTAACCGGATGATTGTACTTGGTGATAAGTTGTGTTTATTGTTTAGGTTTTTATCTTTATCCGCTGGATTTTCACCTTCTCACGCGCATGTCTATTAATTATAGAACAAAATACCGTCTCAACTCTCAACGCGCATGTCTATGAACATGTAGTTGTGAACTTCATAATGCAAGCTTTTTTTATTTTTCTTCTTTTTTAGCAGGCAAGTTTTAGTATTAAGAGCATTGGGTACGCTCGTGCCGTCAGGCTCGTGCCATGGGGAAAAAGTGCTGCCACGTCAGGAAAAATCTCCATGGCACCAGAAATCTCACGGCACCGCATTCTGGCTGTAACCCTTGGCACTAGAAAATGTGGTGACGTCATTTTTTTTTATTTTATTTTTTTTACATAAAATAAAGCATACACAATATTAATTAAACTAAAATAAACTTCATTGAATTAAAAAAAACACATTACATTAATAAAATAAAACACATTACATAGAAATAGGGACTAACATTACAAGAAAAACACTAACAAGGACTAATAATGTAAACTTTCATAACAAAAAGTTTAAAGTAAAACTTTTGTTAAAAAAAAAAAAAAACAAAAAAAAAACAAAAAAAAACAAAAAAAAACAGCTTTTTACCTTCTTCCTCGTTGGAAATCTGAAGCTTTGAGAAAATAAATAAATAAATAAAAAAACTATCTTTACAAACAAACACAAAAAACACAAAAACAATCACACACAAACATGAAATACACAACACATAAACACAACACCCAAGAAAAAAAAAAAAAAAAAAGCCACCGCGTAGGCTGGCCACCATGGCGCAAGCGATCATGATGCCAACCCTAGTACGGTGCGCCGTCGTCATTTTTGGGCTGGTGGTGAAAACGCGAGCGACGGCTCATGCGTACCTCCCGCTCTAAACAATGAACTTTTATTAGGAAAAAGAATGTGCACCATTTGGAATACAAAGTCAAGTTATATCTTGTAGCACACGTACAGTTGACCACCAAACATTTTCCTTTGTCCCCATGTGCGTTCACCTTGTTCACCAATCCAAACATTTTCCTATAAAACCACAACACATTTACGTCCCCAGAATCATCGGCTCTCATAACAACCATACCAATGAAGAAAGAGGGCCGTGAACACACTGTCGTTCGAAGCTACCCAATCCACTCTACTCCATTATCTAAACAAAGAAATGTAAATGACGTGGATTCGGCTTCTGGCACCAAAGTGTCAAGGAAACCTACAAATCAACCTAAGTTTAACGGGAAATGTGGCACGCCACGATATGCTGGTTATCATTACACGGCTTCTAAGTTCAATGACAAGGCCAAGGGTACCATGAAATCGTCATCCGATCATAGACCGATCGGATGTCTATATGGTGCATCGGTTGCGGATACTTTAGCTTACTTAGCTAACTACATAAGTTATAACGACCGTGATGAATATGAGGGTGATGATGATCGACCATGCTTGATTACAGTTCTGTAAAATAGAATTTGGGATCGGGCTTCCGATTGTAGAATAAGAAGTTAATGGCAAATTAGCAATGCCGACACACACACTAGTCTTTTATGGGTTTTGAACTCCCAGTGTGTGGATCTTGATATGTGTGAGCTACTTTTGATTACAGTACTAGCTCTAGATGCATATGTGCGTTGACGTGATTAGAGAGCTAGGTGTGGTGGCTAGCCAAACCTCTTCGTTTGGGCCCCACCGGTGCCACATCACCCAAACACCTCTTCACTACTAACCCCCTCCTCACTCACAACTAACCTCAACTTCTTCATTTGGGCCCCACCATTTACATCTTTATTTTTTTTATTCAAATTTCCAAATAACCTAAATTCATTTCATTAAATTAAAATAACAAATTAACACATACAAAACATAATAAAAATACAAATTAACACATAAAAATAAATAAAAAAAAAGAAAAAAAAAGAAGGAAAAAAAAAACCACAACAAACAAACAAACTTTAAATTGTGACATATTACTTGTAGTGATCCAGCCCACTTTAAAAGCCCAAGTATTAAAAAAAAAAAAAAAAAAAAAATAAAATAACTGCACATCATCTTCTTCAACAATCAAAATCCCAAATCCTTCACACACACGCACAAACACACTTTATTATAGATCGAAAAAACTGCACATCATCTTCTTCACCAAATAATTATAGATCGAAAACAAAATCAAAAACACAAAATCAAAAACAAAGGGAAGAAGAAAAGAAAAAAAAAATCTGACACAAAGTCAGAGATTTACCTTCGCCGGGGAAGTGACGAAGGTGGAATCGGCGAGGGGTGGCGAGGGGGGTCGGTGTGGTGGCGAGGGGTGGCGAGCTGCCACATCGGACTGACGAAGGTGCTCTCGCCACCGTACCTAGCACTCTTAGGATTAACATTATGTTGTTATTGTTCCTTTTATTATCCTTTACAGCTTTCTAATTTTGTACAATAAAAAGTATTACTAATAACGTATCAAATAAAAGTTTTCGTTTTCCCTTTTTTTTTTTTTTTTTTTATTATTATTATTATTATTATTATTATTATTATTATTATTATTATTATTATTAACTTTTTTATATCATATGTCTTACTGATTCTCTAAAAGTTCGCTAAGTATTGTAATATATTTCTGAAACTAGCTTAAATATCTATTGAACCACAAGCAGTCAAGCACCATAATAGATAACATTATTTTATGAATGTTAAAGAAGTTAATTCTTTGCTATTGAAAGTGGGGCAATGTCACAAAGTACTTTAATAATAATCAATTTGAAAGAAATACACCTCTATAAGTAAAAAAATTTATTCACTACTTAGAAAAACAAATGATGAACGTTATAAAACATTTGCCCTTGAAAGTGTAAACCACTTTTTGCATAACCTTTAAAAACGGAATGTGTACATCTATTGCTGTTCATTTGTTGTTTATTTTGCAATGTTGCAAAAATCGTGAATCGGTCCCGAGGCGGTCGAGGGCCGTGTAGCGATTTTTGGGCGATTAATCGCAGATTCTAAGGTCCAAGGCCGATTAATCGGCCGATTACCCTGTAAATCGCTCCAAGGTCCAAGGCCGTTCAGCGATTAATCGCCGATTCCAAAGCCGACTCGGCCGATTTTTGCAACACTGGTATTTTGTAATGCAAAGCGATGTATGTTAACTTGGCGTTAACTTGAGGAGTCCATGTGAATGCGTTAACATTTAAACCTGTTAAATCAAAAGTTAATAATGAAAGCTCTTATTGATAATAGGGGAAAACATAGCTACATTACAAATGTAGCCAATTAGCTACATTTCATTTGAAAAAAGTTTTAATAATGTATAGTTCAGTCCCTGCGGTAAGTCCCTGACACATATTTTCCCCCTGTCCCCACCCTTTTTTTTCAAATGAAATGTAGCCAATTGGCTACATTGTAATGTAGTTATGTTTTCCCCTTGATAATAATATAAAAGAATTAGATTCTCATACATATATATATATATATATATATATATATATATATATATATATATATATATATATATATATATATATATATATATATATAGACCAAGGATCACGTGCGGATTTCATTTTTTCATGTGGACGTATGGATGAATCTACACCGTCCAATCCAGATCTGATCTTGACTTTTTGTAAAAAAGTCAAGATCTGATCTTAATATCACCATAAGTTTTAACAATCAAAACGATGTTTTTTTGATTTTTGTTTCAGCGATTCTTAATTATTCGTTGTCCTCTTTAGTTTTTTAATTTTTTCATATTTTTTTGAATTTCTTTTAATAAAAAAGTTAGTATGATATTAAAAAACGATGATGGCTTCTGTGATATCAGAAGTAAGTAACGTGAGATAATTAACTATTTTACTTAAAAATCACCTTGATATGAGTAAAACCCTTAATATTCCTGGTTTTTTTTATTACGGATAGTAAAAAAGTTGAGGTGATATTAAAAAAATAAAATAACTTTGAATATGTAAAAAGTATGAGAATAAGTGATATTAAAAAACAAAGTATCAATAAACTTTTAACTATGAAAACGATTCTTTTCTGGATTTTTTTACGAGTCTTAATTACTTTTGTCATCTTTTCTTTTTATTATTTTTCAGATTTTTGAATTATTTTTTTGAATGTACTCGTGTAGTATCTACGCACTATCCCTACTTAAAAGCTAACCGAACCCTGATCCCTTCCCTATATATTATATAATTAATATATACGTATATATATATAGCTATATATCATATATATTTTATAAAGTATATATATATTATATATATATATAATATATATATATCATATATAATAAGTAAATCAAGAAATGAGAGGGGATTTGTTTATAATTTCATCAACTATTTAATAATTCGGGATTTGCTAATAGAACAATAAGATTCACATTATGCTCGGATATGATTAGAAAGTGTGGAATGATGCTCGTTTAAGCTGATTAATTTCTACCACGACAAAAGACGGCAGGGTCAAGAGACACGACCGCTCTTCGAGGTCAAATGGTAAGCCCCCTTGTTGTGAAGATGTATGTCTATTGGATTGTAACCGATTTAACAGCATTGTAACTGTCATATACGTTGCTACATACAATATATTTTGGTTTCATCCTCTAACATACGAAAATTCCACAAATTCTCTATTGTTTTACTTAGTTTTGTTGTTGCGGATACTAAGGGCGTTTAGTTTGGGTGGCCGGGGACCTTTGATTTCTACAAAATGTTTTATGATATCAGC